>PVJA010022121.1:0-34689 GCA_004027025.1 Myocastor coypus
GGCACGGGTCCTGAGATTGCCTCCTACTCCTTGTTGTTATCATTTTGTATGGAAGCGACCTCTGCACTTTGGTGGTGTTATGCTGTGTCTATGGGCGTTTGGTCTGGAGACTCCAAGGTGGTTCTTCTACAGAGGTTCCTGACTCTTGTGTTGGGGCTCTGGCTGATAGCTTTTGTGAATCCTGGCGGATGTGGTCTGTAGGTGGAGGTGGAGCTTTGGAATTGAATAGTCCTGGTAGGCTCTTGGACCAGATCGGTTGCCAAACGGGCTATTTGTTGGGTTCGGTGCTGCAGCTTGGGCTGGAGGGGTTCAAAAAAACAGGGGGAGGGCGGGGAAAGGGAAGGCAAGCCAAGGATCCTGACCCAGGAGGCGTGCGGGCTCTGCTCCCAGAGGTGCGGTTTGGGTCTGGGCTGGAACATGGAATTAGTCGCAGGAACACAGAGGCGGGGCAGAGGGGTGCAGGGAGCTTACCCGCGGTGGGCGCGCAGGCTCAGCTCCCAGCGGTGCGGTTTGGGTCTGGGCTGGAACAGGAAGTTAGTCGCGGGAACGCAGAGGCGGGGCTGAGGGGCGCAGGGAGCTTATCCGCGGCGGGCGCAGGCTCGGCTACCAGCGGTGCGGTTTGTGTCTGGGTTGGAACCGGAAGTTAGTCGTGGGAACGCAGAGGTGGGGCAGAGGGGTGCAGGGAGCTTACCCGCGGCGGGCGCGCAGGCTCAGCTCCCAGCGGTGCGGTTTGGGTCTCAGGACTCTTCTTTTTAACAGTATTCAATTTATTAAAAAACTAAGAGACTATTTAAATAAAAATGAACAGAATATAAAACAAAAGTAATGAAGATAAGCAACAAAATTCAATGAAATTATATTATAACGTGAACACGTGATTCATGGAAAGAAAGGAATAAATTTGAAGTACAAGCAATAAATTGGTTTTCAAATTGTTTGGCTGTACAGTTACTAAAGAGAAACCACTCCTCCAGATGTATGTGTAAAGGACTGAAATTTCCTGCTGATTCCTGTGTTGACAAGGGTAGCGTGAGCCCAGGCCGGCAGCTGGACTCTGGCAGCAAAGGGTTAATGGTTGTTGTCTATTTAAAGGGAATTTAAGATAAATCTTAAGATAAAACTCAAAATCTTCGAAATCTGACAGTTTATATATGAAGGATTCTTCAAAGAGGTTTTCCCAGTTGATAACAACCCTTAAAATTAACCTAATTTTTGCAAATAATAAGTTGTGGAATTAACAGTGAACATCTTCCTGGTCTGACATGCTGGGGAAAAGACTTTTATGCTTTACACAGAAAAAAGGGATACCACATGCTTCTTGTCAGATGTGATACCATCGAGATTTAGCAGACACCAGAGAGTAAAAGGGTCGTGTAGGCAAATCATGCATACTAATGAAAACAGAGTTCTTTTCCTGATTTTGTAAAGTTGCTAGCATTTTCTAACTTTATGAAAACTAATTTGTTGTGATTTTTCCCATTTTAAATCAATATGTGATTTTTTTACTCAATTTCGGTATAGTTTTTCCCACAAAAGTTCCCTACTTCCTCTTGCCAGCAAGTGTACACAGACACGCGTGCACATACACATACACACACACACAAGCAGATGCACAGAGACGCAGCTATGCATACCAATCACAGCACACAGACTCACATGGAAAAAGACATATATGCACATACAGATACATATGTAGACAAAGATACAGACACATAGCTACATACATCTAGACACAACACACAGACCCACATATAAAAACACATACACACACATCATACATGTATAGACACACAGAGAAATATAGACACACACAGACATACACATATACATACACAAACACAGATAGGCACACATGCAGATATATACACAGACACACACCTAGACATCATATACACACAGAGAGAAACCTAATCATACACACACATACAGATACATATAGACACATATAGAGATGCTCAGCCACAGATACACATACAGACATATACTTTGACACACACCTGGACACTGCATATACATCCACAGACGAACTTGTATTGGCTCCAGGCCCCTTGGAAACAGGTTGGCCTGACAGGCACTGGGTGGGGGTACATGTTTCCCCCTTGAGCACTTTTCTGACTGACTCTAGGGGCCACGGATCTGCTCTGGGCTCTCCCAGACCCACATGCAGTGCTGCTAGTGCAGGGCTATGTGCAGTGTCTTGGGCCCCAAAGGCAGACACAGTGTGACAGCTTCTCTAGCTGCTTGCAGCACAGGGCTGGCCCTGAGCTGACCCTGAGTGTGACCAAGAGTTAGGGTATTTACAAGAACCTGGCCTCCATGCCACTTCACCCCTCGCAGCGGCCATGAGTCTTTCCAGGAGTTTTAGTTCATGTTTTATTCTCCCTTGAAACTCTAAAAGATCGGATATCCATTCATCTGGGAAGCAAAGTCTGATTTTAGTTTAGAATATGTGTCTCCCTGAGATTTGAGTTGTAACTCTCAGCAGGAGGGTGAGGCAGGGCAAATGTGGAGGGCTGGGCTGATAGAGCCAGCAGAGGAGGAGGCCAGAGCAGGAGGAGTGAGGACAGAGAGACCACCAGGAGCAGGGTCCTCAGGCAAGGGGGTCCTGGACCAGTAGGTCCCAAGCTATTCCTCACAGAGCCCTCTGCAGAACAAAATCTCTTGTAGCACAGGGCACCAAGGGGCTGGCGGGCCTTTGGCCAGGTCTGGGCAGGATCTGGCCCTAAGAACTCGCACCCAACTGGGAGCCAGCATATGTCTCTAAATGCCTTTCTCTGGACACTGGACACTGGAGGAATCAAATCACCCTTGTGTTTCCCCCTCTCAGTCCCCCGACCCTCCTTCCCTATTTTCCTGGGCGGTCTTGGCAGTTTCAGGCTAATGTGGGCTGGGGGCGCCCCCTGGTGGTAGGTGAGGGTCCTCAGGGACGTCGGGGCCTCTGGCCAAGAGGCGCTTTCTGGGATGGCTACGGGGGCACTGTTACTTCTCACACCCCACCTGGGAAAAGCAGAGTGCAGCGGATGATGCCCCTGCACAGCCTGGGCTGCACTCCTGACCTGCTGTTTGGCTTCCAGGGATTCTAGACTGAAATCTTTTGAGGCTGAGGAAGAGGAACTCCTTGGATCCTTAATAAAGTGTTGTGTGTTTCAGCAGTTCCAGGAGTACTGTCTACAGCTTTGGTATTTGTCTGCTGCTCCACCTGGTCAGATGCTCACAGGACCCTGGGTGCGGAGGCCTGGGCTTCCTGGCAGACGTGCTTGCTCTTCGTCAGGCCAGCAACCAGGAAGGGCTGTTGGTCCACCACAGCTCAGGTGGCGTGGCGGGCGCTGCTTGCTGGGCATGTCTCTAGCTTTCTTGCCTCATGGGAACTTCACAAAGAGGGACCCAGACTAGGGCAGTGCTGGGCTTCTGGCCCAGCTGTCAGGTCGTGGTTGTCACTCCTGGCTGGACTTGAGTCCTTCCCACCAGAGCCTTGTGGCTGCCAAGTGAGATGGCAGCCCCTTCCAACCCTCAGTAAAGTGCTAAGCAGGGCATAGAGAAGAAGAGGACACACGCTTGCCTTGTTGTCTGCTGCATTTTTCCCTCACTAGCACTATCAGAGTTGGATCACAGGCGCAGACTTGGAGGCTCAAAGTGTTAAGTGACTCGGCCCACCTCAGACAGCTTGCAGAAGGCCAGGCTGGGGGTCAGAGCATAATCTGTCGCCTAGGCGTGCAGGCTTTTAGGACTGATGGGGAGAGGACACCCTGAAGGTGATCCCCAAACTTCAGGAGGCTTCTGCCTCTCAAGATCTGGCTGGCAGCATGAGGCTGGGGTGGCTGATGTTATGGCCAACTGGTGAAGTAGGTGTAAGCCCGAGTCCAGCGCTGTGCATACAACTGAGCAGCTTCAAGTTGTCTGCCACCCCGGTCACTAGGTGGATTTCTCCTACCCACCTGGTGATGGAGGCTCCCACCCAGGCCCTGCTCCATTGCATGACTCTGCTTGGGCATCCACCCATACCCACGCCTAGACCTCTCCAGACAGGGGGACTTTGTGGACCCTGTCCAACACAGGGCAGGACCTGGTCTGCACCAAGCATCTGCTCTCTGTGTACCCCATGATGGACAATGATGCCAAGAGGAGGTTGGCTGCTACCACCCTCTTTTCTCAGTTTCCCCACCTATGCCCTGCACCTTTTAGGCCCTGGGTTCTTGGGGGAACCGTAGGGCTTTCGAATGCCACATTTCTCTTTGTAGCTGGGGCTTTAGAGGATCAGGATCCCATGACACTCTGGTTATTTTTGTCTAGAGCAAAGTCTCTTAATCTCCCCCTTTCAATATATATTGTCACTGGGTCCCATGCCACAGCTTTCACCAAACCATCCTCTGTCAACAATGGACTCTTTGGGATGATCCCTGGCTCCTATGTGACACATCACATTGTACTCTAGTGAGTAATGTGTTCACAGATCCAATGTGCATCCACTGAGTAGGTCACCTGGCCACCAATGTCTTCTTCCCAGGCACCTCTTATGCTGTTTGTTTTTATGGCTAGTGTAGCATTGGGGGTAGTCATGGTCCCTACAGTTGTCCAGTGAATGCAAGAAACTGGATCTTGGATTGTAGTTGACGCAACTCCCAGAGAAAGGGTATCTGGGTGCTGCTCTTGTGCCAGGCATGTAGTAGCAACTGTAGGCAGGGTTTTACCTTTGTCCCCATTCTGGGTGACACATTTGGGCCAGCCATCTTTCTGTGCCTGAGACTGTTGTCACCTCGCTCTAGTCCATGCCACTTCTGCCCTTGAAGGTACCACAGTGCTGGGCTCCTCAGCTCTTGGTCTTCCTGCTAGGTCTGGCAGAGTTGGTCAGAACTTATCCTCTCTCTCCACCACAGTCTCACCTTCCAGCAAGCACTTAGTTCTCCTCAAAGTGGTCTCCTTGACACATTCTCTGCCCTCAGGGGTGAGTAGCTCTGTGTCACGACCCCGAGTTATAGCACTGTCTTCAGAGTCCTTGAGAACTTTACCTCACCTTTGTAAATGTAGCCCTTTATGAGTAACACATCTTGACCTCTCCTGGGGTAAGTGTGCTATCTATCCCCGACTGCTAAAATGTGGGAGATTCCTATGTCCCAGTAGTCATAGATATGGCCTCTAGCTAATAGTGACTGTGCTGAATTCTGACTTTTCTCCGGCACTCTATGGACATGGTTCCTCTTAAGCTGCCCATCATTTTGATGAGGGGGACTCATTTGAGCATAACTGAACTTTCAGAGTCCAAGTGATTGCCCAGAAGTAACTTGCTAGCAAGTGGTGTGGTTGGGGTTGAGGCAACTCGGAATCATGCACTGGATCTCAGTGCCACACCTGCCTCTGCTTCCTCCATCTGTGATCAACCTCAGGGCATCAGAGGAGGAGATGAGCTTCACTTCTATCTCCTCCAAGTCACAGAGGCATCTGATTAGAGCCTTCGTGTTCTTCTAATGTCCACAGTTAGCAGTCTTCGGTTACAGTTGTGGAGTTAGTTTGCAGTCAACCTGAATGTGTACTTACACCTTTCTCCAGCATGTTCACATGGCTGTCATTTTTTTTTTAACCTAGCTTCAATCTGGATGAAATGCATCTCCAGTAAATTGCAAACTAATCTATTGTGATTACTAAGTGAAGGAAGAAAATCGGGGCTGTAATCACCCACTAGTGCTCCTGATTAATAGCCCTTGAGCTGCCACCCCCTTCAATTTTGATCTCCACTTGTTCTAACCATACACCCTGGGTGAGCTGCTCTAAGACAGAAGATGGAGAGGAAGAGCCTGGGAGGAGCACTACAGTTTCATGATACTCAAGTCTCTGGGCATGTGTGCACCATGTAGGGCCACAGAGAGCCATGCCGTGTCCATCAGGGCTGATCGGCTGGCTCTGAGTGGGTGGCCCCTGAGAGTCACATTCATAATGACAATTAAAACAAATGCTCTAGGGCTACTGGGGATCTCCTGGGGTTTTAGAATGAGCCAGGGTTTATATAGTTAAATTTTTAGGAATACCAGATTGAGTTTTTCACAGGGAGATAATTACACTGCAGGAAACCTCCCAGACTGACCAGAGAAGTGGCTGGAGAGTGCTGCTTAGGCAGCAACTGCAGGCCTATGATTGGTTCAAGTACAAGACTGTGATTGGTCAGGGCTCCAGGATGGGCTTAGCTGTCATGGCACCACCCAGTGAGGGGAACCCTAGCCATGAGAGTTGGGAATGTTAACAATGGGCCCAAATCCCTCCTCCATCTTAGCTACCTCTTAGTGTCCCCTCCCTTCCTCAAAATGGTAACAGCAGCATCTGAAGTGGGAACATCGTGGACATTTCCCAAAGAGACAGGTGGCAGACAGCCTGGAGAGGGTTCTCCCAAGCTGTGAAGTCCCACACTCTCTTCTGCAGCAGACATTGCCAGGTGGTCTGACTCCCTGGGGCTGGGAGGAACCTGATCTCTGTGAGGGTGGATGACTACAGCAGTCCACGTGAGGGCTCCAGGAAGGGAAGAAAAGGGCTCCAGTCTACAGTCACATCTCAATGCCTAGTCAGAGCCACATCCCAAGGACGGCGTCACAGCCCCTCTCTGAGGTCTCAGATCAGGATTCCTTCATGCTATGACCTTGACAAAGGTTCATTCTGTGTATTGCCATGTAACATCTATCCTCAAAGGATGTTTGGGCCATCTCAAGAATGTGGTCCTGGGCTAGAGAGATAGCTCAGGAGAATAAGCGCTTGCCTAGCAAGCACAAGGGCCTGAGTTCAATCCCTGGTTCAAAAGAAGAGGGAGGAAGAGGAAGAGGAGGAGGAGGAGGAGGAGGAAGAGGAGGAGAAGGATTCTAGGAACAGCTGGCCACAGAGCATATTCCCAGGTTCAGAGCTCAGCAGGAGGGTTGCCCCAAGGCTGTGCTGCCTCCCCTGCCACAGCCTCCAAGCTGGTACTTTCCCTTCATTTTCTCCAATGCAGTCCCTCTGTCTCAGGGAAAGAACTTGATGAGGCCAATGACCAAGAATCTGTAGACTTGATTTCAAACCCAATTCATCTAGAAATTGGGCTCAGGACAGAATCCTTCACACAGGATACGCCATAATCTAGCTAGCGGACTCAGTCTTCTCCTAGGGTCTTTCAGTAATCCTAGTTTTAGTCACATATATAATGGTGGAGGGAAGTCTTTGCACCTGTTGTTTTGTCTGCGTTCTACCTGGGGAGGGATGACAGGGAGGAAAACTACAGGATGGAAGAGAAGGAACATTCCAGTTCACACTTCAGTTTCCGCCACAATGCCTGCCAAATCAGCTCACACCCCACACCTGAGCTGCATGTGCATATGGGCTGTGGAGGTATTTGGAGCCTGGACTAAAGGTTATTTTTGCTTGTTCCATCTCACCTTCGCAATGCATAATCAAAATGCTTTGCTTGAACACAGACAGATTCACAGCTCTAAAAACAGCTCCTGTGCTCTGCAGGGAAGGGTGCTCTTCTGTGGCACTCTGCTGCATTTGCACCAACAGGACAAAGCAGAGGGGCCTGCAGGAACGCAGAGGGGTAGGCTTTGTGGGTTGTGCACCTGCGCAGTGCCCTTTTGCCTGTTAGAGAAGCCCATACTGCATCTAGAGAGCCTCACTTATTGGATGTCCCCAAAAGTCACATTATTCTGTGTCAAGTGTTAGAAAATATTGGGGAATTCAGGATAGAGCATTTGGGACTGCATGTGACCCTTCTTAAAGATAGGCTGCTCAACTGAGGTTAATGCTTTCTGTTCTCTGAAAAAAAAAAAAGCCTTGCCTCCCCATGAGCGACACTGAGGTGATCTGGAGGTGTGGCTGTTATTTGGCTGACTGTCAGCATGGCCAAGACTTTGGGGACTGAATTGCCCGGGTAATTGCTTTTAGAACTGACTGCTGCTGGACATGCGCTTTTGCAACTCTCTGACACCTGACCTCAAGAAAGGCTGGATGCTTTGGACTCCAAGCACTTGCAGGGCTCCAGGGAGACTATGAAGATGTTATGACTTGGTTTTCTTTTTGGATGTAGCTGGTGACTGCACTAGGATGTGGTGTCACCTCATTAAACCCTTCCACAGCAACCTGGCAATGGGACCTGAGGGTCACCAGCCTAAAGTCTCTGCTGTGGCTCTGTCACATACCCGGTGATGGTAGTGGGGGCTCAGGAAAGGATTTCTGTTTTAATGTCTTTAGATGCCCCACAAGCAATATGGATCAGAAGACATCATAGCTCTGAATCCGTGACAGACATCCTCACCATCTTTACGCCAACTCTCTGTTGTCCTACAATGACATAGATCAGAGATGACATGTGTATAAATGATATAGGTGCCATAGGTATAAATGATACAGAGGCAGAGAAAAGGTATTATAATTTTGCATGGGGGCTGGGGAGATAGCTCAGGGGCACAAGTGCCTGCCTGGCAAGTGCAAGGTCCTTAGTTTGATCCTAGGATTCACAAATAAATAAATAAGTAATAAAAATAGTAATATTGCATGGACAGTGTATCTAGAAGTGTGCCTTGACTTAGCACAACTGTTCCTATATTCCACATGTTCCTTGACCAGTGAGTTGAGTTTTCAATCTGTACATATGTTAACTGTACAAGGCCTTGTAAGATAAACAAATGAGTCTGATGCTAGAAAACAGAGGGGCTGGAAGGAAGGCAGAGTTGGAGCATGCTGGTGGTCATGATCATTTGAGCTGCAAACACGTGCCACACAGGCAGAAACAATCGCTTCATTGCTTCCTGCCCTTCCCAGACATAGATGAGGTGACGGTGCACCGTGCTCTTAGCAAGCAGGGTGGCCTGCGCAGTCAAGGCCATGGCTCCTGTGCTCTCCCCACAGGAGCATCTTACTTCTGTGCTCTTGAGGTGGTCTCTCTGGGTCTCTTGCCCAAGGACACTGATCCCAGTTGTGCCCTGGCCACTCACATACCCCACATTCTCACGTCTTCACCTTGAGAGGTGAGGATTCAGAGGGTGAGTGGGGGAAGTGTCACATGTGTTTAGTCGAAACGAGGATTTAAGTGGCAGGAGTTTACCTTAAAACAGGAGTTTCCAGAAGTAGATCCCTTGACAAAGACTTGCATAGTGCAGATTACTGAAAGCTCCAGTGAGGAAAGTACACTAGAAAGAGGAGGCCACTGGGATGGTCAGTCTTGCATGCCCAGGTGCAGGTCCTGAGAGATGCCGGAGCACTAGTAACTACAGATGTGTCCACAGAGGACTGGCAGGGCTGTGGTGACCTTCCCAAACATGGGACTGTAACTGTGGGGCTCTGTAACTCTGGGGACCAGAGAGGAACAAAGAGCAGGCAAAGAGAGAAGGCTGAGACACCTGACTTTTCTTGAGGACATGGAGTTTGTTTGTTTTGGTTTTACTTTTGCAGCTACCTTTGCCTGAAGACATCAGACTCCTGGGCCCTGCATGCCTCCTGGGTGCCCATCTGAGACTTGGTATCAATCCAGATCCAGAGCCAGCCCTGGTCAAGAGCAGGTGAAGATGCAAACAGTTGGAGTGGCTCCCTCTCCCTCACAGGACCTGTTTCAGGGAGAAGCAGATGGCATCTCCCTGGCAGAATTGTTTGTGAGAGTTCACCTGCAGGGAAAACTCTCAATACTCTGGGCTAGAGGACAAACAGCCTTCAAGGACAAAGTATAAAATACCAAGGAGGGGAGTCAGGAACACGAAGACTGGGAGAGGGCAGGGACACCAAGAGGATGGAGCTGACCATTCTCTGGCTGTTAGGGTTCAGGCTCACATCTGCACCTATGGTCGTGGACAAAGGTGTGGAGAATAACAGCAAGAAGACGTCTTTGGGCTCTGCTGCTCTGAAGTAGATACTCCTGGGCCTGCTTCCTACAGGAGGACATTAGGGACCACCTAGGGAAAAGAGGAGGGGCCAGGTCGGTGGATGGAGTTCTGAGTGCGGGGCAGCAAGGAGCTGTGGCAGCTTCCAGAGCAGTCAGGAGGGAGCAGGCTTCTCAGAGCAGAGCTCTGAGTGCCATGCACGCAAGACACAGACTCGGCAGTGAGCTGGCTCCCAGGGAGGTGGGAATGAAGTGAGGTCTTGTGAGTAGAGACTTTTGCAAAGCAACTTCAAGTCTTGATTTTTGTCTCTTCTGGAGAAGCAGGCACAGATTTGAGATGTGAATGAGTCTCAGAGAGACATTGCCCGGCAACCTGGCGATCTGGGCACCCTCCTGGAAGCTGCATCTCTGGACTGGCCTATCCACTCTCTGTTAGGTCTTTCAAGCACCCAGGGTGAACCCAAGGGTGCACCATCAGAGGTTAGCAGCATCAGGGTCACTTGGGGCTACCTTGCTGGCCCACCAAGAAAGGACAGAAAACTTGAAAACCTGCCTTTGGTTTTGTTTGTAAATTTTAAGGTAGACCAGTATAGTGCTAACAAAAGTTTATATTCAACAGCCCCTGGGGTGGGGAAAGCCTGTCCTTGTTTACCCATTCATTGATGTCCACGATCTACAGTCTCTGCCCTGGCTACTTCAGAAGCAGCAGTGGACAGAACAGAGAAAACCTCAACATTTGTTTCCTACAGAGAGGACACAAAGAATGTGCAAAAAACTCAGAGTGTGGGAAATACCAGGCCATGTCTTCGCTTATGCCAGGCTCCCCAGAGAGGCAAGTGTCCTCTTACTCGGCTTTCAGACCCCTTCTCAATCTGTCCTACTCTGCAAGGCCCAGCATGAATGCTCCATCCTCTGGCCTCTGCTGGGCATCTTGGGTGGGCTTCTCTGGCTTTGGGCTCTTGCTCCATGTTTTTGCTTGCAACCAGGATTTTCTGGAGCCATCCCAATGCAAGACAAGTTCCTTTTCTTCTGTGCTTAAGCCTTGAGCAAGGATAAAATCATGAGCCTGGGTTGAGCTTGGTTAAACATCACAGTCCCATCTCCATGCCCACACTGGCTCTTGTCAGCCTCATACTAGATTCAAGGTGACAGGCCAAGTCCTGAGCCCTGGCCCTGCCCAAGCACTGGGCTCAGAGGGAGTGGCTCTGTCTGGAATCCTCTAAACCAAGCAGGCCTTGGGAGGGCTGCAGTCACCCTGACCTGCCGCCTCAGCTCAACAAGGTGTGCCAGAGAGCTGGGCCAGAAACTGAATGTCAGCCTCAGTCTGAAGCTTTCCACAGGGCTGGTTGACAATGTTTATCCTGTTTCATAACAGAACTATGCAGGCATTGCTAGCCTCTGCTGCCGGATGCAGTGTGAGGGTGGAAACACGTGAGTCTGCAGGTGAGACAGAGCCCTGGGCACCGTCAGCTCAAAGAGGAAACCAAACCCTGGGAGCATTCCTGAGCTCATTAAACAGGGAAGTGAGCCCAGCCCAGGGGAGCTCAGGGAGGAGAGAGCGGCCCAAGCCAAGCCTCAGCACCTGCAGGAAGGGGATTGCCAGCCTGTACTTCCTTTCTCTGCCTGCCTATCTAACTCCTCCACAGCTGATGTCCCAAGACAGGGCTTAATAGGTCTGGGCCACTTCTGGAGATGGGGTTCAAAAATACAGTTGCCTGGCACCAGCACCACCCAGAAGGAATGCCTTAGCAGGCATGCAGACAGCTGTGGGGGAACCAGTCAGCTGGCAGAGAGGATTAGGGGAGACATAAAGTGAATGTGACAGGCCATCCAGCTGAGAACCAGGAGGGTGGGGCTTTACCACCCTGCATGGGATCCAGGAGCTGGGGGAAGCAGGGGAGCAGGACCCACAGATGTCCAAGGATGGGCAGGGTGTGGCCCAGCACCAAGCAATTCTTCTGCTTCACCCTCACCCCCCCCATGACATCAGAGCTGCTCTTGGTTTGGGGGCTAATGAGTGGGAACTGGCTTTGGAAGACAAGAATGACTTGGAATCTCCTGTGAGAGGTGATGGAGGTTGTTTGCATTCCCTGTTATATATTGGGAAAGGGAAGTGACAGTGAGAAATTGGGAGGCAGACATTTGGGTTCTCATCCCAGGGATTCTGAAGCCTTGTGGGAGCAAACAACTAGACCTCTTGTAATCTCCTCTGCTCTCTTCTCTCTCCCTTCCCTCCTCTCGCCTTCCTTCTCTCTCTCTCTCTTCCCCTCTTTTCCTTTCTTTATCTTTTCTTCCTCATTCCTTCTTTCACTCTTCTTTTTCTTTTCTTTGTCTTTCTTTCCTCTTTTGTGTGTTCTTTCTTCCTCTCTGTCTCTGTCTCTCTCTTCTTTCTGTCTTTCTCTCTCTCCCTCAATGTCTCTCAAACAGGGTTTTTGCTATGTAGCCCCAGGCTGGCCTCAAACTCATGATGATCCTCCTGCTTCAGTCTCCTGAGTACTGGGATTGTACTAGGTCTCTGAATTCATTTTCTATTCTGTACAAAGGGGCTGTTGAAACTTTGAACAGAGCTGCTGCCTATAAAAGTGTTTTGTGTTGGACATGGGAGAATTCAAGAAGGATGATACTTTTTACTTTTGTGGATTTAGATCATATTTTAGTAAATAGCCATGAAGAAATAACAAAAAGAGAAGGAAGGCTGACAAGTGCCTGGCCGTGTGGAGTAGAGGGGCCAGATGTCCCTGAGGTGGGACCTCCCCATCGCTGATGACAGTTTTAGGTGCAAAAGCTCCCTGCAATTGCTGTAAGTCCTAGTTAGGGTGTGACCATAAAAATGGGCTGCAGTGGGTTTGGAAAAGAGTATTGGGGTGAGCAATGGTGAGGCCAGAGCTTGAGGGGCAAGCTGAAGGGCTGCACTGAGCCAGGCGTGATGCACACAATGGTAGTTGCAGTTTCTAGGGAGACTGAGGCAGAGGGCTGCCAGCTCAGGGCCAGCCAAGGTAATTTAAGGAGAACTTTTCTCACAATAAAAAGTAGAAAAAAGTGGTAAATGGTCTTCTCCACACCTGTGGAATTTTAAAAGCCCACACAAATCAGTTCAATGGAGTGGTTTTGAGAAATGACTCATTATATGGTGGATCTTATCCAGGCAGCAAATGGGACCCTTATTTGTAACCAGGGAAGCAAGCAGGCAGGAGGAGCCTTTCAAACAGACATGCATCTGCCTCTCTAGGGTGCTGAGAGGGGCAAAGGGGCTGCCTGGTGAGCACTTGCATCTTAGACACCCAGAGCCCCAGCCCAAGTTTGTGTTACAAGTATTTATAGAGACTGAGGCCAGGGTTGGGAAGACCAGGTAACAGAAGTCCTGGATACTATAGGACACTGCTCTTGTTAGAAATGAGCCATAGACTCAAACTGTTGAAAAGAGCACAGTTAGGGAACAAGCAAGAGGACTGAGCCAGGCCAGAAGTTTTAAGTTCACTTCTGCAGAAAGGCACTGGACACGAGGTGGCACAGGTGCAAGGGGAGGAAGTGGGGTTAAGCCCCGACGCTCAGGGAGCAGCAGGTACTTTGCCCGTGGGCCGGGCTAGAGGCTCTCAGTCTGCCCCACTGGTTCCTTGGAGTTGTGTGAGGGCTGCTGGGGTGTGAGGACAGGAACTAGTGAAGAGCTACTTTTTAGTGTGTGGCTATGTTTCCCAAATGTAGGCATTTCTCATGATTTCAGGGTAAGGGGTAGAGCCACCAAGGGTGGATGTTACTGTTTGTGCCTTTTCCTTTTACACTTTGATAGAAAAAGGAACAAGCCATTGCATGTTCTCACTTGGCACAGTTGGGCCCCACAGCCCCACAGGGGAGAGCTGCACCACTCAATGGCTAAACCTGGGGCAACTGTAGCATTTCCGGTCTGTACAACAAAGGGAGTAGCTGCAGATATCTTTGCTGTCAGAGCCTGAGTCCAGCCCTGTGGACCTTGTGAGTGCTCACACCCAAGTGAGCCAGTATCACCTGACGTCACCAGAACCCCTTGCCCACTATGGAGCTCACTACCTGCTTTAGGGTCAGCTTAGCTGTGGCCTGGCCAGCGGCCCTGACCACACTTCTCTAGTAGAACCCTGTGTGCTGGGGACTTTACTTGCCAGGGTCAGCAGCTGTGGCAGTTTCACTTCTTCGTCTCTTCATGCATGGGGGCACATGAACAGAACTGCCTCTCTGCTCCAGAGAAGCCACTCAGACCCCAACAATGCTCTAGGGAAAACTACCACAGAGATCCCTAGGGGGCATCTCCTCTGGCATCAAGGCAACTGTCAATGAGCCTGGCAATGCTACAAGTGATACAGTATTGGCTCTAAGGGTGCTCAGTGGTGGCTTGCCCCAGCTCCCCACACCCTGAGCTCTGTAGCTGCAGGTGTTTGGCTGGCGCCAAGGGAGCAGTTGTAGCCTGAGAGACTCAGTCAGCCAGTGAGGCCCCAGATTTAAAACCAAATCACACAACTACAAAGACCAACTTCTTGATCTCTCTCTCTCCAAAACCCTTTGAGATGGCTATTAAGGCCCGTTATAGTGTAGAATAATAAACTGAAATTTGGGGAGGTAAAGAGACTTGATATACACTGTAAAACCAGGAAGTAGCCAACTGGAATTGACTTAAGCTCTTCCCACTGATTTGTCCTTTAATCCTCACAGCCTTCCTGGGCAGCCAGAGTCCTTCCTCTCTACTCCTGGGTTCCCTTTGGGTAGATTCAACCATTATAGGTTAAAAATAGAAAAACAGTTGAATCTGTGCTGAGCATGTGCAGATCTTTCCTGCATCCTGCCTTAGTCTGTGCAGCACAGAGTGTTTCATTAGCTTCGCTTGGGAAGTCACCCAGGGACGCCGTGCAGGGTTGGAAACAACAGCAGTGCCTCTCACACAAGGGACTGCAGCAGTGGGCATTTGAATCTCCTACATCACAACGGACAACTGTTTCTGCCTCACTCGGGAGGCCTCTGCTCGGACAGATTCGATCCATGAGGCCATAAGGGGGAGTCTGTTCCTAAAATCTGCAAAATGCCTTGATTTCACCTGTACGCGGGCTCATGCTAAGTCTCTACACGTCAGAATTCCAGACTTTCAAAGGGTCTGGGCCTGAGTCAGCTGTGAATCGGATGAGTGGGCAGTGAGCATGGGGCCTGAGAACTGCTCTCTGCCAGGCTAGCTCCACCCTGGCCTAATCGCATCAGGGCCAGCAGTGCAGGGACACATCCAGCTGTAGCACATGCCGCAGGGCCTGGACTGGGCCCAGCCCCAGAACCAATCCCCGCTGGAGGAGGAGTTTTGCCGGGACTTTATGAATGGCAGGTGGGTGCTAGCTCAGCACAGACCCCGAAGGAGCAGGAGCTGCTGGACCCTGGGCCTCAAAAACACCAGGGCCATTGGGTAAAGACTTCACCTGGTTTGGGGCATTTGCTGATTTCAAAATGTAAAATAACTTTTAATTGACTTTTTGAAAGAAGCAGAGAATTCACTACTCTCCATAGCTGCTCTGGGTTTCTGTGTCCAAAAGAGCCTCTGCCGGAATCCAGGAAACTGGAGCGCAGTGGGGCTCGGGGGCTGGGAGGGGTGGACAGCATCAGTGCCAGCGTGGTCCCATCCTGGGAAGCTTCCTGCAGTGCTAGCCAGCCACGTCCCCTTATCACTTTTCCAGCCCAGCTTTGTGACTGTCAGTGCTGGACGGAGAACTGATAAGGGTGGGTGACTGGCACTCACGGCGTGGGAGCCCAGGCGCTGCAGCTACGAGGGGACAGCACGCTGCTGCTATGTGTGCGGGGCAAGCACAGGCACTATTGGCCCACGAGCCCTGCTGAGCACGCCTGACCCGGTGTGCAGTCTGTCCGGGGGAGGGCCTCACTGTGCCTGCTAGGGTTTTTTTCTGTTTTGTTTTCCGCTACTGCCTGAGCAGAATACCAGAGCCCTGTGCACATCAGGCTTTGCTGTAACCGCAGTATACCCTAGGCCCTGCTCTCTGCGTCAAGAGTGGGATCTCCCAAGGAGAGCTGGGACTGGGTGGCAGCTTTTGCTCTGGAGGCTTCCCTGTGCAGATGGAGCTGAGAAGATATCTGCACAACTTTGTAGTTAGAGGGATTCTTTTTAGAGAAAAGTGGAAAGCAGAAATTTCCATCTTATATACATTAATGTTTGCTCCGTTCTCTTCCTGTTAAACCCTTTCGTATTTTTCAGAGTCTAGGAACCGTGTTGTAGGAGAATCTTTTGTGGTACTAACTTCCATTCCATTCCATTATGCTAAGGATGACTGCATTTTATTGTTGACTCATATTGATCCTTTATAATTCATATTTGCTTATATCAATTCAGACTCAGTAAATTTCTGTTAAGTTGGCAAATAACAATAATTGAATGACATGTACCAAAGTCTAACTGTCCCTGTGTGAACACACAGGGCTGCAGGTGAAAATCCATGGCAGAAAACACTTCTCTCTCCTGGAATGAACAGATAGTGGACTGCATCTCAATCACAGAAGTAATTATTTATTTTTGCCACCGTTCAGTCTTAGGACTCTCCTTGCGTGTAGCTTAGGTACAGTCCAGCAGTGGTTCCATCAGACTCCTGGCCTCAGCATGGACAGAAGTGTGCTTTAGAACAACATGAGCATCACATTCCCTCTGGACTTCTGGGTCCTGTGTCAGTGCTGTTCTACCTGGCTGTCTGAGGGTGATGGCCCAGGACCCTAGTGCTTGGAGGGGTTAGAAGGCAGGGCTCTAGCAGCACCAAGCCCAGTTTCCAGCCCTGGTTGAGTCCTCTCTTCCTGGCCTCAGATAGTCTCTCTTTATGCTTGTGTTTCCTTTCATGTAAATTGGAACTTGGGGGCAACATGGTGTGAATATGCTGAGACCCTTGCTGCCCTAGGAGGGGGGTCCAAGGCCCCAGAGCACTTTCATGAGGTTGTAGTTAGAGAAAACTCAGCAGCTACTGTCAGTTCTGGGCTTGAGCACAGTGAGGGAGCTCACAGGGCTGCAGGCAGAGGTCTGCAGCATGGAGGTGGTGGCCCCAGTCAAGGTCTGCCACCTCTCTCTGGAGAGGAGGCTGGCTGGGTCTGTGGCTGTGTGAAATGAATGCTGAGAACCCTGTGGCCTGTGATGTTGGGAGGACAGGCCTGCTGGGCTCAGGACTGCAGCCAGCATTCTGCAGAGATGGTTTAGGGTTAGAGAATTCACGTTAAGGTTGGAATTAGTGTTAGGCAGTAGGGTAGGGTTAGGGTTAGAGATGGCATCAGGGTGAGTGATTTTTACAGTTCCATGTAGTTCCAGCTCAGTGGAGTGAGTTTTTAGATTTTCTAAGGATGTTTACATGGAGAGATAGAAATAAATCTCATATTATCCTTTGGATTATAAGATCTTAGATGATTATTAGGGCTTAATAGGATCATTTCTGCAGAGCCCTCTCCTCTTCAATTACCTCATTCAGTCATCACACCCATCCTAGGCCGGGGATTTCTGTTAGCATCCCCAGGCTGTAGCCAACACCCTAGAGTGCATAGACGCCACAGTCACACAGTAGAGGACAGAACCTTGAAGAGCTAGGCCTGTGTACCTGAAGGCAGTGCATGACCCCTGCACTGTCCTTCCTGTGGCATGGGACTCAATATCCAAGGGCTGCCAGGCCAAAACCAGGGACCTCTTCACTAGAACACTTCCACAAGTGTCTGGTGGTCCTGGGAGGTGGGCCGTGGACCTGACACATTCTGTGGGGAAGGACGCTCTGTTCAGTTCTGTCACCAGTCGAGGACACATGACAGTGAGTAGAAGGTGGGAGAGAACCTGGGCTCCTTCCTGGCCACCAGGCAAGGGTGAGCAGACCGTGCTGAGCTTGGTTGACTGTCAATCCTAGCACACGACCTGGAACACAGTAGGCTTGAAATCAATGTTTTCTGGACAAGCCCCTCACAGGCCAGATAGAGACAGGACATTTACCCTCACCGCTTCAAGCTCAGCCCATGGAGTCTTTTAGAAATGCAGGTCCATAATTGACCTCCTGGGAAGGGAGTCACAGGACCTTCATTAGGTGCCCCCACCCCTGATCTTCTCTGAATGTACCTGTCTTCTGCAGGCTCCACAACAGAGAATGTGTGGTACCCTCTGAGACAACTCAGCCACCGACAGTGAGCTGGCGGTGGTGGGTGCCAAGAACCTTTACTCAAACTCGGGTTTGGTGAGCAGGCCCAAGCCTATGCCCAGACTTGGTGACCCATTTGTACAATGAGCTGTACAGTCTGTTTCTGACACTGCACAACCCCTTCTGGCCTAGGCTCTTCCCAGGGTCTGAGTACAGGGTCAGGTGGGGGTTGGGCTGGTGTAAGCCACAGGCTGTAGAGGCCCAACCAGGCATATGGGTCCCTTCCTGCTCTGGGACACCGCCTCATTGCTCATGAAAAGAAGGCTTACTTCTGGCTGGAAACCCTGGTCTGTGGATTTTGGTGTGAGTAAGCAACTTTAGGGACTTTAGGGCCTTTAGGGGAAGGCAGGCTCATGTGGAGTGCACAGAGCTGTACTGGGTTAGAGTCAAAAGGAGGAGGGTGCTGGGTTCCCATAGGGCCTGGGCATGCAGCCCTGGCTCTAAATCCCACAGAAAAATGTCTTCATCTTTATGGATGGAGGAAGAAGTGCGTGCTTATGAAAAGAATGAGGGACAGCAAAGCCAGGTCAGGAAATCCCTTTCATCCTGGATGGAGAGCCCAGCAGTCTGGGCCTGGCCTCCACCCACAGCAGCCTCTTCATGAACTCTGTCATCTTGAGATTTGTGGCCAACAGAGAGCACGCAGACACAACAGCTGCTCCTGTCTCATGCCACAGATGGTTTGCACATATTTTGCTTTATTGACTGTCCCAACACTTTCCAGATGAGAAGCCCAGGCTCACGGAAGCATCCATCCCTGGCCAGGTCTCCAAGGAACAGCCAGGCCTCTTCTTGCATCACACCCATGCCCAGAGCCATGCTTGTGTCAGTGGCTGTGAGCACAACAGCTGTGGAGCACTTCTGTTCTCCAGAGGATTCATGTGCATGGAGGGACCTTGTGTGCTCTGCGGGACAGCAGCATGGATCCTCTCGCACCTGGGCACTCAGCTCTGAGCATGGTAAGGCTGGGAGTAGAGCCTTCAGCTGCCCATGACCCCTAAAAACCCAAGTTGTAATGACCAACAGGTGGCTGATGACAGCAGCACACGGCTAGCATGCATCTATGGCTCTCCCAACTGTGCTTCGGTCCCAGGTGTGTTTGAGTTCCTGCAGCAGTCAAGGCACTGACCATTACTTCCTTCCACAGTCCAGATAACTGAGGGACATGCAGGAGCTGGTGGAGGAAGTGGAGAGAAGCCTCAGACCTTCTCTCCTAATCCCAAACCCCAATGGCCACACAGCAGTCACAGAGACCCTGCACACAGCACACATCCTCCAGCCTTTGTTCTAAGGGCAGTGTTCTGGGCTGAGCTGCAAAGACTAACTTCATCTGCACTGACCGTGCAGGGGCAGCTCATTAGTATCAGCTGCCTGTGCCCACTGTGGAAAGGAGCCACGGGCTGTTAGGGTCTCTGCTCCACTGGCAAAGGCCAGGATGGTACTGTTTTCAAGTGTAGCTCTTACCACCTAGATGCCTATTCACTGCTCTCTGCCCTGCACCACCTTTGGGCCTTGCCTTGTGTAATCCTCACAGTGGAACCTCAGTGTCCCCAGATGGCCCTCAGTCCTGAAGATGGTGTGAGGAGCATTGGAATTTGATCTTGGTTCTGTCTCGATGTGGAACACAAGGTCTGCTCATCCCACAGCCTGAAGCCAGCCTCTTGGTTGTTTGCAGGGACCAGAGGCCCTGTAGTCACAAGTCAGGTGTTTTGGGGGAAGGCAGGCTGCAGCCGGGGGCCTCTGCTGAATGGATGCTTCTACTTAGGAGAGTTCAGCTGAGCCTCTGGAAGCGGGGAGGACCAGGCAGGGCCAAACCCTGCTGTTCAGGTCCAGGGGACCCGAAGGCCTCCATTTGAATGTGGACATAGCTTGGTGGGTGCTTGCAGGTCTCTGGGCCTGGAAGCCCTACAACTGTGCTGTCCCCATCTTGAAGCAGTTTCTAAGCTTTAACCAGGGAACTGGCATTTTCTTTCCTACTGGGTCCCCTAGTTAAGCAGCTGGCCCTCCCCTGAAGGTGGTCTCGCTGGTGGGCCTCTACTCCAGTCAGCTGGGGGTGGCCGGCTTGACCACATCCAGAGCCCAGAGGGTGATGCTGAGTCACTGTGTTTCCACAGCTGAGCTGGGGCTGGGGTGGACAGTGGCAGAAGTGCAGGAGCCCCTCAGGCAGGTGGTGGGCTGCCCTCTGGGGGGGCTCACCACTGAGGCCTATCTACCTCTGCTCCTGTCACCTCGGTTCACTGGCTGACCAGTCTCAGGACACATTTTCCTCATTTTTAATTGGGGAGGAGTAGGCACTGAAACCCTGGAAGAAAATGCCCTTGAGTACCTACCAGGGTAGTAGTGCTTGACACACCATCTAAGCATTGGAACAAAGCACGACTTTGTAAACCAAACTCAATCGAGCAGCTCACACAACCCCACGGTGGCAGAGGTGTAGGAAGGGGATGGGCGGTTCAAGAAATGCACATCCTTCACCCCTGCATGGAGCCCAGGCTGGATTCACAACCCTGCTTGGTGCACCAATAAACTCTTTATGGATTAAAGATCTAATAAAAACAACGTGAAATGTTAGAAATAAAAATAGAAGCTTTAAAAAATAACTTCAGAGGAGGTTAGCTTGCTTAAAGAAATACATCTTTAAGAGCCATAGGAGGAGAGGTTTAGATTTAATTCTGTGGTGCCTTCAAGTCAGTTACCAAGGGGTCCCACAGGGATGAGGGGTGCTGCCAGCCTGTGCCTGAGCCCCTCTTCTGCACTGTTAGACAGGGAGGGATGACTAACCCTTGCAGCTGCTGGGCATTTCTCTCAGCTTGAGAGAAAAAATAAGACAAACACTCCTGTAAAAGAAAGCCTGAAAGTGGATCTACCACTCAGCAGGAAAAAAAAAAAAAAAAAGAAAGAAACAAGAATGTAAATGAAAACAAACATCTTCTCAGGATTCAGGAATGCTGAGAATTGTCGAATGAGTGTCTGCCGCTTGTCTAGGAGAGACCTTGGCACACCCAGCAGTGTCTGTGTCTGCACAGGGCGGAAGTCCTATGTTGCGGGGGGCGTGGGGTGGGGCAGGAGGTGTCACTGCAGGCTTTGTGGGAAACTATAGCTGCAGTTGTGTTTATCTTTGACTCAGCTAACCCACTGCCAGGGTGTATCCTTTTATTATTTTTTGTTGCAGTACTGGGGATTAAACTCAGGGCCTTCTCACCGAACTACATCTCCAGACATTTTTACTTTTTGTTTTGAGACAGGGCCTTGATTAGTTGACCAGTGGGGGGCTCAAATTTGAGTCTCCTCTCAGCCTTCTAGAGTGTTAAATTATAGGCATGTGACACCTCTGCCAGAAGTTCATATTTTTAACCAAAATGTTAAGAATTGTAGCAGTTTGAGTTAGAAAAGGAGCCCTCCCCACCAAGTTTTCCCACATTCTTTTATTCCACAGCACACAGAAAATAACATGTCTTGCACAAAGTGACATTTATGGAGCTAGTTGAAAGCTTTTATTATAGGTTCATAGTATGTGATTAGAATGAGTGAAATAATATAAATTATTAGGGAAAATGCTAAATATTGACTTTGTGTAGAGTTTGTAAATAAAATATTTAAAAATTTCTTTGTAAGATGCTTAAATTTGCATTTCTTTTAAAAAATATTGATTGTACATCAAAAATGTCCACATGCCCCTCCTGTTCAAGACCTTTAAGCTCAATGGTTATCAGGAACCTAGCCAAGATCCTCCCTGCCAGTAAGACGGTTATGGCTAAAGGATGAAATAAGAAACAGACAAATTTGCATGATGGGGAGCTGGGAGCCCAGTACCTCGGGAAGGGTAGAGACAAAGACACCCCAAGCCAGCCTCTGTTTATTAGCCACTGCAGGGGAGGGGCAAGATGCTTTTCCTGGAACCAAAGAGAGGCTGTTACAGAAAAAGTAAGTTTAACATCACAATGGAAACAGGCCAAGATCCATCCCCTAATCTCCCTGGAAAGAGAAAGGTGATTCCTGCATTCCAAACCTGTCCACAAGGCAAGCTGGTAAAGACAGCCTAGGACACAGTTAGGTCAACTTGCAATTCCTGATCCCTAACACATAGTGGCTGGAAATTTCCCTGTTCAAGTAAATGACAAAAAATTAAAAATAATTTTCATAATTTGAAACACTGATTTAAAAAAATCAAATACTCGTTTTTTTCTTCCTGTGATACTGATAGTACTGAAATTCCTTTGAAATAATGAGTTGATTTTGAATCCAGCCTTACTTTTCTATGCCAGATTTAAGAGAATCACAAAGCTCTATATTGTGAGTGTACAGGCATGATACAGCTGTCATCCTGAAAGCACCAGCAGTGCCACAGCATTCTCCTTGCTGGGGACAAAGGATGGGCACAGGGGCAGCAGAGTGGAGTGACTCCAAGTCAGGTCCAATCTGGCCCTAACTTAGCAAGCCCTGCCCACTCTTGAAAATGGCTGGGCCTGTACAACGTGAAGAGCAGAGGTGGTCTAGACGTCAGACACCAGAGGGTGGACGCTTGCAGCTTCGTGTCTGTTGATTCTAGAGGGCACCATTTATTTAGGTCTGGCTATTATTAACTCAGTCCTTTGCTGCTAAATAAAAGACCTTTCACAGTAAAGATGTCTGTTGTCCCCTTTGCACCATGAGGGAACAAGAGGGCAAAGTGGTGCTTATTTTCTAAAAGGTCCACCCATCCCCCTTCCTGGCCAAGCCCCCCTATTAATCACCCAGCCATTCATTCAAGAAACATGCATTGAAGAGCTGTTGTGTGCTGGAAGCTGGGGAGAGAGGAACAGTTAAGAGCACTTCTCTTAACTCACTGAGGCCTTCACAGCCTGGGAAGTGAGAGGTCTCTTAGGTAGCCAGTGCCCATGCAATGTGGTGTCTGGTGCGTCAGAGGGGAGCTCTGGGCTGTGTGAGCTCGGGAAGGCTCTGGCCACACTGGTGGCTGCACCCAGGGCATCCTGATGTAGGGTAATCCTATTTCCAGAGCTTCCCACAGGGTCCACACAATGGTCCAGCCCCTGGGATACACAATAAGCACAGTAGAAGGACACTGTCTTGGCACCAGAATGATAAATCCAAAATGACCAAGCAGAGGACAGAGGACAGGTATCAGCTATATACCTTGGTTAAGGGGGTTAGTCTTCAGCATGGAACTTGGGGGAAGGCAGGAGAACAAGGCAGTTTGTCAAGCTATGACAGTTTTGTAACTTGGTGGCCTGGCTTGATGTAATGGGATGTTATGAGAACAGGAGATTATACAATTTCACTTACAGGGCCAAAACTTACTGCTTCATTCTGCCCCTTTGATGCTATCTATAAGCAAGTTATCATTTACTTGGTTATGGGGGCTGGCTTCCTATTGGAGGGAGGGAGAATTAAAACAGAAAGGAAAAGAGATTTATTTGTTGTAACTCCATACCATTATTCAAGCTTTCACCATGCATAATTTGTCAGTCTCCAGAGTGACCAGACCAGGGCTATAGATCCTCATGCTTCTGCCATAGGCAGACTAGTCAGCTTCCAGTGTGGCCAGAGCAGGGCTGTCATTATTGGTGATGGCCATGGGATCAGCCAGTTTGGTTGGTCTGGGTTCTGTCACATGGTCCACAGGTTTTGTGCTGCTAGATTCAGCCAGCTACGCTGGACCCAAGGCACTGCTCCTGCAACATTAACAGCAGTGGGGGTAGACAGGACTGCAGTGTGAAGCCCATCCCATCTAGGTCTGCAAGTGCTAGGATTTTACCTTCTGACCCAAACAGAACTCTGGGTTTAGAGAGGTGAGTTGGGCCTGTTAAACTTGAAGACCTTTTATCCAGTACCCTGCTGTGGACTCCTTGAGTGTCTATTCCTAGAACCTGTATTTGTCTCCTTACAGTTAATTCTCCTAGTTTGCAGAGATCCTCTGTAATTTAACTCATAATTGGGGGGTGGCTGGTCAAACAAGATTTTATAAGGGGAATATCCCATTCATTTAGTGGGGTACACCAGACATGGTGGCAAGCCATAGGCAGGACTTGATCCCATCTCAGTGTGTTTCTTGATAACATCTTTCGGCAATTGTTTGAGCATCTAGCTTATGTGTTCTACCTTTCCAGAGCTCTGAGTATGGTAGGCTATATGTAATTTTTTTAACTTTTAACATCTGTATGCGCTCTTAAGTGATCTCAGCCACTTATTGTCAGATCCCAATGTTAAAGGTAGTCTGAACCTTGGGCTTATGGCTTTCAACAACATCTTTGTCATTTTTAATGTCTTATCTGTCCAGATACGGAAGGCTTTAGCCCACTCTGAGAAGGTCCCAACTAGTATCAACTTACATGGATAGCTTCCTGCTTGGAGCAGCTCAGTGAAGTGTATCAGTCCACTTGTACATGGGCTAGGGCTTGCACCTTGGATACCTGGTGCTGGCCCTGGCTGGGCCTTGCTTTACATTGTGCTGTGCACAGGTTAGGCACTGTTTACAAACCACTCAAGTGACAACAGCACATGAATATGATGCCCTCTAAAATCTCTTGTGTCTTTTTTCCATGTGATACCCTTGATAGACCTGCCTCACATACCCAGGGGCCATTATCTTAGGAATAGTCAGTCTCCCATCAGAGAATCTCTACCATGCTCCCTTGGCATAAGGCCTATGCTCCTAGGAGAACCATATCTTTTCACTTGAAGTATAGTTTAGGGTCTCTGGCATGAGGGTTCTAAATGAAGCATAGAGCCAGGGCCCCATCCTCTTGTGAGACCACTTTAGCATCTTGCTTTATTTCTTGGTCAGGTTTTAAATTTTCTTTTTTGGCTCCTAATGTGCTGGTCTTTTGGCGTCCCCTACAATGTATAACAACTACTTTCTTGGGAACCCACATAGCATCTAGAAGTTGCAACATCTCTTTTCTATGTTTTACTCCCCTGGCAGTCAGGAGCCACCTGTTTATGTGGGGCCTCATGTACATGTAGTGTGGCAACTGCACATTTGGAGTCAGTATAGATGTCACCAGTAAGACAGCCCTTATCAAGTCTCTCAGTCCTGTTTTCTGGGCTGAAGTTCCAGGCAGAGGCCTAGCTTCTATCATGGTGTCCTGCGTCACCACTGCTATCCTGCCTAGTGGGCTCTGTCTAGTATATAATTGCTCCCATCTGTGAAGCATTCAGCATCTGGGTCCCCAGAGGTGGGGGGAGAGCTGTGTGATGCCCCCACCCCTGACTTGAGACTACTTCATCCGCTGGTTCCACATAGCCATGAGGAGGAGTTCCTGGCTCAACTGGGAGTAGTGTGGATGGGTCAGGGTCTCTGCAGCCTCTAGAGTTATAGCAGAGGTTTGTACAGAAGGCTCTGACACTGGGTCGTCCTCAGGTTTGCCAACCGATGATATCCTCTCTGGCCTATGAAAGTTATAGCTGAATGGGGCACTTGGATAGTCAGTTATTGTTCCAGAGTTAACTTCTGAGTCACCTGGGTCAGCAGGCAGTGGTAGTAAAAGCCTTGAAACATGGAGGCCACCTCGTGGCCACAGTGTGTTTGTTTGGATAAGTACATTCCCAAGTGATGTCAGCATGCCATGACCTGTGTCGGGACTCCTACAGCTGTACCCTTTCATTTGTGGACATAGAAGAACTCAGTTATGTCTGGCAGTCCTGAAGCTGGAGATGGGCCAAGCCTTCCTTGATCTGCAGAATGCCCTTTCCTGATCAGCTTTTGGGAGGCAGGGTTCCTCACTCTTCCCTTGAGCCCACCCTTGAGTGCTATACTTCCATAGGAGAAGGCCATACTCTGTAGGCCCAGGCTTCCCCACTGTTCTCTGGACCCTGGCCTGGCCCTCTCCTGTGTTCTGGCCTCCACAATACAGTGCCAGTGCAGGGCTCAGGCTGCTCTGTGTGCAGTCTCCTCTCTGGCTAGCTATGGTCCCTGAGTGTGAGTTTCTTGCCTGCTTTAACACATCACTAGCACTACTGGTCTGTTAAGCAGTTGTGGTGAAGCCTGAGTTGGGGCAGGCTGCCTGTTTTTATTTTCCCCAGAAACCTTACAATTGTCTCCATCCCCTCTGGGCAATAGTTCTAAGGGCGGGACAGTATGCCTGGAGAGACCTGGGTCACTTGTCCATTCTATAGCACAGAGATCCTGGCTGCTTTATGGATCTCTCATCTCCTTAGAGCTCTTCCTTCCTTCCCCAGAGCAGGTTAGACAGGGAACTGGTAGCCTGGGGTGTGGTCTGGAAGCTGGTTGGGGTGAATGATAGGTGTCCCACCCTGGTATACTGTCCATCTGGGGTAAATGGGACAAGACCCAGGAGAGGACAGCAGTTTTCTTCACTTTCTGACTCCAGTTGCCTTCTGCATGGCTGTGCTAAGCCACCAGCTACCTCAGGCGTCCATTTTCTTCCCTCTAGAAGCCTCTTGGTCAGAGGGTGATTTGGGCCTCTTTTCTTCCCAGGTATGGCCCCTGACACCCCCTTTCTCAGACAGCCCCTCCAAGGTCAAGTCATGCCAGCATAGGTGGAAGTTTGGAGACCAAGCTGCTATCTAACCAGGAAGCCAAATCCTGCTTTTTCTATTGGGGGGAAGGGGTGCAGGGCAGAGTAAACAGCTTTAGGTTATACCAGTAGTCCTGGCTGGAGCAACTTCCAATGAAAGTCAGTCAGCATTTTTATATGAGGCATAAGCAGGGGTTACAAAGGCAAGCAGGACACCCTGGCAGTTCGGCTTAGCTGGCAAGGTGAGATGATCAGTTACAGGGTAGGTCAGTGGCCATCAGTCACAAGACTAGATGAATGACCACAAAGTATAGTACAATTAGGCTCCGTTAGACTCTCATGGCTGCAAGGGCCCAGAAAGCAATTAGCTTGAAGGAGTTACAGAGCAAGGCAGCTTCAAAGGGATCAAAGTTTTGAAAAGTACATTTTTTTCCTTGCACAGTTTTTCCCTTTTGATACCTTTATTAGCTGGTCTTTCTGTTAAGAGATTTATGTAATGTTTCATCTGTTTGTCCATATCTGCTCCAGAATTTTTTGCAGAGTTCTTCAGCCAGATAGATATTATTTTTGCTTTGTTGTAATTAATCATTTATCAATTCCAGCCCCAGGCATCTAATAAACTTTCTGTTATTTTCTTTGTAAACTGTGGAATTATTTGTGTATGACCTGCTTAGGACTGAGTAGAACACAACAACTGGCCAATACTTTGTGTTCTTCCCAGTGACTTCATCGCTGCTATATAACTTCTCAACAATGGGCTGGAGAGATAGGTAGATAGGTGGTCTAAGCACCTACCTGTGAAGCACAAGGACCCATTTGATCCCCAGTACCACAGGTTGTGCTGGGTATGGTGGCGTAGTACCCCTATAATCCCAGCTCCAGCACTGAGGAGGCTGAGAGAGGAGGATCACTAAGAGTCAGAGTTGTGTAGAGATGCCAAACCAAATAAATAAATAAATAAATAACTTTGCAACAACATCTATTACGCCTTTTGTTATGTTGTAAAATGTCACCTTTTCAGGTTTCATTTATGTTGAGGATTCACTATCAATGAATTTTTGTTTGTTTGTTTTGAGACAGGGTCTTATCATGTAGTCCAGGGTAGTCTTGAACTCATTGTGTAGTTTAGTCTGACCTTGAACTCACAGTATTCTCCTACTTTAACCTTTTAAGTGCTGGGATCACAGGCATGTACCACCTGACCTAGACTCAGTGGCTGGCTCAGTATCTCAGGGGCAGGGTCTGCGTGGTATTAGAGCTGGGGATCGAACCCCATCCATGAGTTTGCCTAAGCAGGCACTAAGTCCACTGTGCTTTCTTGCCGGTCCCATCATGGTGAAATGTTGACAGTATTAATAATACTTTGCTTTTCTTCTCCCTATAAGAGGCCAATGTCTGTCTATCTGAAGCCCAAAGATGAACTCACAAGGTATTTTCAGGAAGTAGCTTTGTAGCTCCTATGGTGGTCAGTTGGTGTTCTTTTAGCAAATGTAACATATTCATATCACTAGTAGAACAACTGTCCAATGTGAGTTTTGGGTTACTTTTTGAAATGGGTGCTGCTGGGTGTGGTGGTACATAGCTGCGATCCCAGCACTTGGGAAGCTTAGGCAGGAGGATTGCTATTTGAAGCCAACCTGGACTGCATAGTGAATTCAAAGCTAGTCTGAGCTACAGGGCAAGACCCTGCATTAAAAAGGAAAACAAAGAAAAAAGAGATATAGATAAGACAAGCCTATTCACAATGCCATAGGGATTATTACTGCATGAATAAAGATCTGGTGGCTAAATTCTAGGATAAATTTCTAAATTCAAAGTGTAAAATGCCTTCACATCTACCAGAGCATATAGTTTTATACCATATTTGGAAGATTTATTGTATTGCCAAAACCTTTAACAATCATGAAAGATGTAAGTTGTTCATCAATTGTCATATACTTGGATACTGTATAAATGAATTGACAGTTCAAAACAAAGCTTATAATGAATAGGGCTGGCCAGATAGCTCAGCAGACTAAAGTGCTTCCTTGGGCCTGGGAGATAGCTCAGTAGAATAAGTACCTGCCTGGAAAGTGTAAGATCCTGAGCTCAATCCCCTGTACTGTAAATAAGTAAACAAATAAATAAGCACCTCCTTAGGCAGAACACGGAACCAGGGTTTGATCCCAGGCATGCTGTGCCAGCCCTGTCCCCAGGCATGATGAGATGGGGATTGAGACTGGGTATGGGGGTGCATGCCTGCAATGCCAACACCTGGGAGGCTGAAAACAGAAGGATCACTACTAGTCTAATCTGTGTAGTGAGACCCTGTGAACCCTCTACTAAATATGAAAGAAAAAAACTAAAAATGAATGAATAGAAGCCAAATTGAAAACAGCAAATTTTGAAGGAAACCAAATACTTTCAAAGGTCAACGTTTAAAAAAAAAAATCTCATCACAGGACAGCGAGATAGCTCGGCAGACTAAGTGCCTACTTAAGCAAGCACAGAGACAGGCGTGCAATGCCCAACACTACATGTCATGTTGGCCCCACCCCCAAGTGCTCTCAGCCAGCCCCCTAGGTCCAGCTTGGTGGTGCACGCCTGTAATCCCAGTGCTGAAGATGCTGAAAACAAGAGGATCACTATGAGTCTGAGCTACAGAGTGAGACCAGGGAGTAGAGGCTTCAATAGACAATTGGCTGGTTCCAGTGCAGAGTTGCACGTGGCAGAGGGCAGTAGTCCATGGCAGTGGAAAATGGCAAAACAGCAAGAGTAAATGGGGGGAATCGTGGCAACAATGGCTACAGAGAGAAAGCCCGGCTCCCTTATCCAAATCCTGTTTTTTCATTTTGAAAATTGATATGATCTCTTGGGGCCTCTTTCCTTCCCTTGGGAAGAAGTAACTCCTTTCCTTTCCTGCCAGGAGGACAGGGTGAAATTCTCTCAAGTGCGACATCTCCTGGACAGCACCAGACCCATGCCAGTGCTCCCGTTCAGCAGGGCAGGATTGTGGGGCCCAGTCCTAGGCTGGCATTTCTAGCTGGGCCTGCTGCCAGATAACTGACTCAGTTTTGGGGGCCTCTGGGCTTCAGTGTGGGGTGTTATTGCAATGGCAAACAGAAACACCAAAACAACACCCAGGATTTGGAGGCAGATTTATTTTATGTTGACAGGCGCTGATTGGAATCATTCCCAGATTATCAGGCCTGATCTCTGGTGGTCTAAGGCTTTCATGGGATAAGCAAGCAGGAAGTCCTGAGGCCAGATGGCTTATCAATTGGGGATTGGTTTGTACAATGTACAGCACAGTGGCCAGCTATGCACCTCAGTGACCAGCTATGCATCACAGACCAGCCGTTTCTGAGAGACCAGGAGTGAAATGAACTGGAACAGGAAGTATAACCTGAGAGACTAAGAACCTGTAGTATACTGACTGGGGTCGGGATAGGACTGTGTACTACACCATCACCTTGGGTCCTCAGCTGTGGGCTTCAGCTGTTATTTCAGGGCAACAAGAAAATCCAGCTCCGCCGGGCGTGGTGGCTCATGCCTGTAATCCCAGCACTCAGGAGGCTGAGGCAGGAGGATTGGTGCGAGTTCGAGACCAGCCTGGGCTACAAAAGTGAGCTCAAGGCCAGCCTGAACTGCATAGCGAGACCCTGTCTCAAAAAGACAAAAAAGAAAAAGAAAATCCAGCTCCAGCACCCTGTTGTCCTGGTGCCCAGGGACCCCAGAGAAAGAGTGGGAAATGCTACAGGCCTCCTAAGTTTGGGTCTTCCCTACATCTCACCCTTCTGAGCCATCTCAGTGCCTCTGAGACAAGAAGTGCAGGCAGTGTTGGCCTGGATGTGGGGCCCAAGTTAATAGAAGGGAGGCTATGTTCTCATAGGAGGGTGGTAGAGACCACCACAGGCAGTCCTGGGTCTCAGAACCAGGTGGGTGATGCCCTAGACAGGTCTGAGGCTGCTGAACACTGTGGGTCCCTCACAGAAGCAGGGAGCTTTAATGGCAGCCCACACTGTATGAAAGAAGACCTTGTGGGTGTCTGAAGGCTTTTGACAGTAGAATCTCAACCTTTGTCCTGTCCTGTGCTGGCAGGGATCTCCATATGGTCCCAGTGTGTCTTAGTTACTCTTCTCTCATTGCTGGGACAAATACCAGACACCCAAAATGAAGGAAGGAAAAATTTATTTAGCTCATAGTTACTGGAGGTTTCAGTCCATATTCAGCTGGCCCAAGGCTGAGTGGAACAGGGCAGAGAGCATCCAGTTCATGGCAGCAGAACAGCAACAATCATGACAGAGGCAAACAACCAACCACAGCAGCAGAGAGCCTGAGTCTGTCTCTCTGTCTCTCTTTATATTACATTCAGGCTCTCTGCCTCAGCCTGTCTCCTTAGGCCACACACATAATCCCAAAGGACTCACACCCATAATCCCATCAGTACTAAAACACATAATCCCAGTGGATCATGAGTCAAGTCTCAAACTCTAGAAGTCCCTGCCCCATGATTTCATGAGGCTTTGGGGGGACAACTAGACATAAACTGTAACACAAGGTCTGTTTCCCCAGGTAAAGAGCATATGGAGTTGAGTGATTTTCAGAAACCGGTATCCAAAGCTCTGAGGCCCCCCAGACATTGAGTTTTTGCCTCTTTTTCCTCTCCTCAGATGTAGCTCCCTTAGCCTGGCCTGGACCCTGCGGCAGACAGGGCTCTCCTTCTCCTTGGGCTGCTTGACACCCCATTCCTCTACAGAACTGTGGTGCTGAATATGCTTGGCTTACTTTCTGGGCCCTAACCCCAGATGTTCTGCCCTAGACTGGTCAGGTTCCTGGCTTAAAGCCCCAGCCATCCTCTCATCCCTTGGAAGTTCTTGAGGACTCCTGCTAGCATCTTGTTGCAAAATGCCCTTTAGTCTCCTGTAACCAGCCACTGTCAAAGCTCCCCATAGTCCACCATGCCAGTAGAGATACAGGATGCTGAGATCCAAGATCTCTGCTATGCCAGGAAGGGTCTGCGCTGTCAGAGTCCTGTGTCAAGGTGGGCAAGCTTTCCAGCTGCTAAGCTTGGGGATCCCCATGGACAACTGCTGAGCTGGCAGCAAATTATCTTTGTGGCTCTCTTTGCTCATCCCTCCTGATAGTCTGGCTGATTATGAGATACAGTTGTCATGGTGATGAAGGAAAGGTCCTGAGCAGGAAAGAGGTGGTCACTGACACAGAAGACTCCTCAGGAAAGCCTTCGTCTCTCAGCTGGGCTCAGATGCTTGCTCTGCTCTGTCACGAGGCCTCTGACCCCCTGCCTTTGCTGTCCTGGCTGCAGAAGCCCTACCATTGCCCTCCGTTCTCCTCCGTCCCTCCCTGTGCTCTCGGCTGTCTGCTGGGGCGCAGGTGGGCTCAGCATTTTGTGTCTGCCCTGCAGGTGTGCTTCCCAGCTGTCTGCAGGTTCAGGAGCCTCCGAATTGGCCCTCTTAAGCAAATTTTGGGCCCCTTCTGGACACTGCTGCTCCTGAGTTTGACTATTCCTTGCAAATGTGCTATGTCTTCATTTCCACGCTGTGTCTCAGGAGGAGTGAGAACACTGTAGCCTTTGGCCTGGTCCCCTTCCTCTGCCCTGGCCTGTGATTATTGCCACTTCTAGGACCAAACCTTCAGGAGCCCTGTAGCCCCCAGTACCATCTCTTTCTTTAAGGACCTGCAGGGTTGTCATGGCAATGAGAGATTGTTTCAGCCCTGAAAGCAGTGTGCTCTGGTAGAAACTTCTAGAACTGGCCTTGGCAGGCTGTATGCTTGGCCCTGGAATATAAGAGTCTTTGGGTGAAATTTGAAATTAAGAAACAGTGAGAGTTTCTGAGAAGGCATCCAGGAAGGCTCCAGGAAGGAGCACAGCGTCTCCAGGCCTGGGTTTATGGCTATGCACGCACAGGCATCCTTGGGTGCTGATGTGAGTGTAACCTGCTGCATCCTTCAATTTTCCATGAGTGACAGCAGTGCTGGTGTCCCTGTCAGTCATCCAGTGAGGAGCCAGTGATCAGTCTGGCACCATGTGAGGCTGCAGCGAGGGCACTGCATGAAGGCACACAGCCACCTGCATTTGGGGCCACACAGGGCAGAAGGCTTCAGGAAGAGCACAGTCCACAGGTACCCCCGGCTCAGATATGCCACAGCCCCCACAGGCCACAGGAGACGTCTACACATGGCTAGTTCCCATGTAGCACCAAGCACTGGACTACTTTCTATCTTTCAATTGACATTTTTTATTGAAGTTGAGCATTTTTTCATCCATTAAAGTGTACTTGTCATTAGTGTGCAGCTTAATGAGATAAGTCTGATAATCTAAATCCTCCCAGAGCTACTAGGATGGACAGACACCAGATCCAGAGGGAACCCAGACCTAGGTGACATGCATCCCCCCTTCTAATCAGGTCTAAAATCAGTATTGTTATGAACAGGAGATGCTTATGGCTAATTCTAGATTTACTTCCTGCTTTGGCTTTTTTTTTTTTTTTTTAATCTGGCAAAAACTCAACCATGTGAGACATCTCCCTGCAAGTTGAAGTGAGCAGCATTCTGGGACAGCTCCCTGGAGCTCTTCTGCACAGAGGCTGTGCCCCTCACACGGCAGCTGCCTGTCCACGGGCTCAGTGCCCATGTGAGTGCAACTGTGCAGCACTTGTCCTGCCGTGGTTGCTTTTTTGTACCAGTATCCTGTGTTCCAGGTCCACCGTCCAGCATCTGCAGTAGCACCTTCTTCTCTGATGACCCAGTCATCAGTCGCCATGTACAGGTGTCTGGGCTGGCAAACTCACAGCAGTGGGTGTCACTCTGTGGCTTCAGGGAATGTGAGCACGCGAAAGTCTCATTGGGATCCTGCCTGAAGTAGAGTTGCTGCATCATTTGGAGGCTTATTTTTAACTTTATGAGGGAGCTCGGTATGGCTGTACCATTCTTCATCTCTACAAGTAGCTCACAGGGCTCTAGCCCCACACTCTTGGCCATACTGGGTATTAGTCATTTTTGTAGTGGCTGTCCTAACAGGTGTGAGGGAACAGCTCCTGTGGCCTTGCATTTTCCTGATGATCAGTGGGGTGGAATCTTTAAAAATACCTGTTTACCATTTGCTTTTCTTCTTAGATAAATGTCTACTCAAGCCCTTCGTCAAAGTCTTGATTAGGTGACTTTTTGTAGTTGAAGTAGAGGCATTTTAAACCCACATAAACACTGTGTCCCTGCCTTCCTGAAGCATCCTTTCACCCAAGAGGAAGTATGGGGGGTAGGGGGTGACACAGGCAAGCACGGGGTGGGCCCTGGCCCCTTCTTGTTCGGTCCCATTTAGTGGACACCAGCACAAGTGAGGAGGCAGGTGAGCCTGCTATGACTGTAGCTGGTGCTGGTGCTCTGTGCACGTGATCAGAGGAGCAGGGTCTCCTATTTCTAGGGCAGGTGTGTCCGCTAGGTTGGGTTGAGGGAGAGGGAGCAGTCATGGAAGAGGGGTGATAGAAGCTACGAGACACCTCATGTTCCTTGAAAACAAATACCTAAGCAGAAGGGAGGTGTGAAGCTCAGCAGGAACATACTGCTGAGGCCTAGACTCAGGTTGGAAGCACGGGGCGGGATGCGGAGACAGCCACTGAGGAGCCATATGCAAGGGGCTGGGGCGGCATGAGTGCTGGTCAGGGAGATGGGGTTGGCTGGGTGCTGCTCACTCTTGATAACTCCGACTGGTTTGTAGGAGTCATCTAAAGGGGCTGCTACTGTGGATCCCACGGAGAGCTCAGACTTCTGCAGAACTGGTGTCACATTTCCTGTGCCAGTCTATCTGATGGATGGCAATGCCACTTAGTAGCGGGGTGGCCTTGGCAAATTGCTTAACTCTTTGTGCCAAAGCTTCTTTCTGAGTAAGCAGGCACACTATTAATACACATCTTGTTGACTTTTGGGAAGGACAGAATAGGATCACGCATATGAGTTCCAAAATAGTGCCCGGCTCAAAGGAGGGGCCCAGTGCATGTCATTCTTCACTCTATTCTTTTTACATTTTAAAAAATGTATTTGGTATAAGGTCTTACTACACAGTTCGGACTCACAGTGGTCCTCCTGTTTTTAGCTTCCCCAGTGCCGAAATTCCAGGTGTGTACCACCATGCCAGGTCTTGTCACCCTATTCTTTTTTTTTTTTTTCCCAATTCTTTTATTCTTTAAATTTAACAATGGTTATATTACATATTTTCATCATCGGATCA
>PVJA010022122.1:0-34675 GCA_004027025.1 Myocastor coypus
TACAGTTCAGGCTGGCCTTGAGCTCAGTTTTGTAGCCCAGGCTGGTCTTGAACTGTCACCGATCCTCCTGCCTCAGCTTCTCGAGTGCTGGGATTGCAGTCGTGCGCCACCATGCCCAGCTTACCAGATTTTTGTTAGGAAAATAATGCTGATGCTGGTAGCACCAAGAGTAAACGCTTACCCTGTATCAGGCACTACCGTCAGCACATGACTAGTGCCAACTTTATAATCCTTACGATGCTATGAGGCAGCTATAGGGATCCTGTTTTAGGTCTGAACAAACCGAGGCTCAGCGTCTGTCAGCCCTTGGCCAGTGTCACCACAAGCCTCGACGCCACATGGGTTCCCAGGCCAGACAGGGCATTTGGGTGCCCTGGCCTCTACTGCTTCTCAGCTATAAGACTTCAGAACTCAGCTCGCAGCTTTGAGCTCTGGTTAGCATACAGGGCTCAGTGTTACTGTAAATCAGCGACACTTATGTTTGGTCTTTTTTTTTTTTTTTCTTTTTGAGACAGGGTTTCACTCTGCAGTTTAGGTTGGCCTTGAGCTCATTCTGTGGCCCAGGCTAGTCTTGAACTAGCAACGCTCCTCCTGCTTCAGCTTCCTGAGTGCTGGGATTATAGGTGTGCACCACCATACCTAGCTTTGACTAGGTTCTTTTTTTTTTTTTTTGGGGGGGGGGACCAGGGTTCGAACTCATGACCTTGCACTTGCCCAACAGGCACTTGTGCCTCGGAGCTATCTCCCCAGCCCCTGCTTTGACTAGGTTCTTTATGCCCATTTTTCAGATAAGGAAGGTTAAGTCACACAGGAAGTAGAATGAACCTGAGGACTATCCAACTCATTTAATGAGTTCCTGATGTCTAAACTATGATTTCCCTGTTTAAACTAGGCCAACATGATTCCTTTTCCCACGTTACAGATGGGAAGACTGAGGCTTTTTGAAAAAGGCATGTAAAAATTGCCCAAGGCAGCAGGAGGAGTCCTTAGAGATCCCATCCCAGACCTAAGGTCAAGCCCTGCCTTCCCCACCTTAAGATCCTCCCTTGGGGGCCACTGAGATGGCTCATCAGTCTAAAAACACTTGCTTTGGCAAGCTTAGGCAAGCACATGGTCCATGGTTCGATCCCTGACACCACATGCTGTGCCAGCCATAATACAAAAAAAAAAAAAAAAAGATCGTCCCTTCGCTGAGCCTCACCGTCCAGCTAGAATGGCCGCAGCCTCAGCCCCGAATGGCCTGAGCCCTTACCTACACTTCCCTGACCACCCACTTCTCCCCACCGCTTCCGCCCTCTCCCCTCGACCCCACCCCTCCTGCCCTCACCAACACAGGCCATGCGGGTTATATCCAGGCGGTAGCCGTCAAAGCAGTCACAGGTGAAGCCTTCGGGAACCCGCACACAGCGGCCGTGGTCACAGCCATCCAGGATCCCGCACTCCTCTGCTTCCAGCCCCTCATAGGGCTCAGCCAGGGCGCCTACAGTGAACAAAGAAACATGGTAACTCTGGATCCTCCGCCTTCCGTCCCTTTGGCCCTTCTACTGTCTGTGACCCCGGCTTCTACATTTCCTCTCTTAGCTATGTATGGAGGCACACGTCTGTAAGCCCAGCACTTAGGAGACCAAGGCAGGAGGACTGCTGTGAGTTCCAGGCCAGCCCGGACTACAAGGTAAATTTAAGGCCAGTCTGAGCACTTGAGAGGATTCCTAATTCAAAGACAACCTGAGCCAGCGAGATGGCTCAGTGGCCTAAAGCACTCACTTAGGCAACCGCAGAGGCCGAGGTTCAATCCGAGGCACCACATATTGCACCAGCCTTAGCTAACCCTGTCTCAAAAGCTTAAAGGGCTGAGGATGTATCTAAGTAGTCCCCGGGTTTACCATTCTGGCTCTGCAAGGGTACTGTGGGGCCAGATTTATCCCATGAAGCTACGTTTCCTCCTCCCAGCTCACTACTGGTGCTCTCCTTCACTGCACTGTCTTCCCTGACCCTGTCCCTCCCTCCCTCCCACCTCACCCATCATCTCAGTCTAGAGTGCCCACCAGCATAGCCTCCACCTTCAGAGGACTCCTCGGGCTCTGGGAAGGACCGGCGTGTGTCTCGGGACCGATAGGGCCAGCCAGTGCCCCGGCTGGGTGGAGCAGGTGCCTCAGATTCTCCATAGGGGCCACCATCATCCTCAAAGTCAGGCAGTTCAAAGGGTGGTGACCCATAAGGGGCCTCCCGGCGAGCAAAGGGAACAGGGGGTGGTGGGTAGGGGTCGTAGGGCAGCACAGGTGGTCCATACAGCTCAGGCCCATAGGGGAGGCCCTGGTAGGGTGGGCCTATGTCTGGGCCATACTCATAGGGGAGTCCAAAGCCACCTGGCCTTGCAGGGCCATACGCAGGGGGACGCAGCACATTGCACAGGGCCTCAAAGTCATCTGTGAACAGGAACCGAGCCACACAGTCAGCCCTTGCATGACTGAGCACCCACCTCTCACCCAACCCCAGGAGGACAAGCTCAGAGCAGAAGATCCCAGAGGCCTGGGGTTTGAGGAGCTTGAAAGGAGGGGCTGGATTGGAGAAGCAGGACCAGAGTTCTGGAGCCAGGATTGAGGGTTTGGACACTGACTGAGGTGTTGGGATCCAGGGTGCTGAAGGCTATAGCTGAGGATCAGACTCCTGGGGGCTGGAACTAGGAGACCCATGGGAGCTAGGATGAGGGACCTGAAGAAATAGGTGTTCTATAGACTAGGACTGGATAACCAGCCTCAGAATGAAGACTGAGAGGTCAGGATGCACAGGCCAGGAGACCCAGAGATCTAAGGAACTGGGACTTAGATCTTTGAGAATGAGCTCCCAAGGGGGTGAGTGGAGAGATCTGCAGGGCTACATCTTGGGGTTTGGGGCACCCGGACATGGATGGGTATCCAAGACTGTGGGATCTGGAGGTCTGTGGGGTGATGAGCAGGCAGTCTGTGGACCGGGGCAATGGGGCCCAGGCAACTGTATGTGAGACATAAGGCTCCATGATTTGGGAGAGGGCATCTCATGGGCTGTAACTTTGGGGTTTAGAGACCAGGAATTGAGGACACAAGAGACTAAATCTCAGGAGTTTACAGGACTGAAACGGGTGATATGCCAAGCCAGGCTTTGGAATTGCTATCACCCAGACTTGAAAGTCTTCAAAATACGACATAGAAATCAAGATTTTATAATCCCAGCACTTGGGAGGCTGAGGCAGGAGAATCAATGTGAGTTCGAGACCAGCCTGTGCCACAAAAGTGAGTTCAAGGCCAACCTGAACTGCATAGTGAGACCTTGTCTCAAAAAGATAAAAAAATAAAAATAAAAATAAAAAAAATAAAAAGAAATAAAGAGAGCCGGGTGTGGTGGCATATACCTATAATCCCAGCACTCGGGAGGCTGAGGCAGGAGGATAGGTGCAAGTTCGAGACCAGCCTGGGCTATCAAAGTGAGCTCAAGGCCAGCCTGAACTGCATAACAAGACCCTGTCTCAAAAAAGACAAAAAAAAAAGAAATCAAGATTTTGGGACCACTGGGACAACCTATAACACAGGAAATTAATAGGGCAAGTTTGGGGGACCTGGAGCCTGTGGGGCAGGGCTCCTGAGTACCCCCCAGGTCGGTGGCGATACCTGAGTCCTGCGCAGGGCAGAGGGCACAGTCCATGCCCCAGGCCTCCCCATAGAGACAGCAGCACTCTGTGTAGGTCGCCTGCCGGTCCAGCCGAGGGCGACTGCAAACAAGGTCAGGCCCCACTTCCTGCCAGCACACGCCAAGATTGTCATCTACAGGAGGCAACGGCAGGCATCAGGGTCGGCTGGCACTCAGGTCTTCTGGAAGGCTGGGTCCCTGTGCCCTACGAGAGCCCAGCCACTGGCCTGTTCAGGGGCCTACGGAAGGAAAAAGTGTGAGGGACACAGAGGCAAAACACCCAAAGAGGTAATGAATTCAAGAAAAGAGCAATGGCGGCTTAGGCCAGTAATCCCAACACTTAGAAGGCTGAGGCAGAATTGCCATGAGTTTGAGGCCAGCCTGGTCTATGAAAGTGAGTTCAAGGCCAGCCTGCACTACAGGAGATCCTGACTTTAAAAAGAAAAAGAAGAGAAACAAATAGAGATTCATATAAAAAACAAAGGACATGGGGGCCGGGCAGGATGGGTCAGTGGTCTAAAGCGCCTGCGTAGGAAAGCTTGGGCGGCTGCAGGGATCTCGGTTCCATCCCCGGCCATGAAAATAAATAAGTAAACAAACAAAAGTTCTGAAACAATACAATAAAATAAAACAAGCCGGGTGTGGTGGCGCACGCCTGTAATCCCAGCACTCGGGAGGCTGAGGCAGGAGGATCAGTGCGAGTTCGAGACCAGCCTGGGCTACAAAACTGAACCCAAGGCCAGCCTCAACTGCATAATGAGACCCTGTCTCAAAAAGACAAAAAAAAAAAATTCCTTTTTTTTAAGAATTTTTTTTTTCTTGTTTCAGAACCTTTGTTTATTCACTCATTTTTATGGCCGGCTCAGCCCGCCTCGAGGGCAGAGCTGGCGCAGCATGTGGTGCCGGGGATCGAATCGCCGTCCCTGAAGCCGCCCAACCTTTCCCAAGCAGGCGCTTTAGACCACTGAGCCACTCCGCCGGGCCCCAAAACAAAACATTCTTAAAAAAAAAAAAAAATGGACAGAAATGTAAAAAGAGATGACCCAGAGAAACATTAACATTCATTTAGCATTTAGAAGGACTCGGCTTAATTCGGTCCTCTGACAAAATGCTACCCTGTAAGGTAGCTACACTCAGTGTACAAAAGGGAAGCTGAGATCTAGGAGGCGATGCAATGTGCACGTGCACTCAAAAGCCAGTAAGCTGGCAAAATGTCCCTGAAGGCGAGCGCCCCTGAAGCCTTCGCCTTTCCTAAAGCTTTGCCTTTAATCACCAGGCCTGCTAGCCTCTCAAAGGCAGGGACTCCAGCCTGCCTGTGAGGTCCTTGGGGGCACGACCAAGCCGGTAGGGGGCGTAGCCCTCCGCGAAGGCGTGGCCAGCGGGCGGGGGATGCCTTGGGTTGAGCCAATGGGGTAAGGGTGGTGGGGGGCGGGGTTACCGAGGCTCTGGCTCTCATTGGAGACGCAGCGGCGCCGCGAGCCGTCCAGTACGAGGGGGGGCTCGCAGGTGCAGTGGTAGGAGCCCACCGTGTTGACGCAGCGGCCGCCCTCGCAGGCTGGCTCCTCATCGGAGCACTCGTCGTTATCTAGTGAAAGAGGTGGTTTTGAGGCAGCATCCCTCTCCGCCCTCCCCATCCTTTGCAAAGTTTTCTCTCCAGCGCATTGACAGTGTGATTGATAGATGGAGTCTAGACGCCAGGAAGGACTTCCCGGGGCGATGGGCACATTCCAGCGTGGGGCTGGCAGGGCCCGGGTTGCGGGTGGGGGAAGTGGGGCTTATACCAATGCACTCCAGCCGCTGTGCATAGTAGTAGTAGCCGTTGCTACAGTAACACGAGTAGCCTGGGGCCGTGTTCACGCACACTCCGCTCTTGCACACTTGGTCTCGGAAGAGCTGGCACTCATCCACATCTGCGGGAAGAGTGGAAGGAGATACAGGCCGGCAGGTGTGTGGCACAGCAGGACCAAGGAAGACAGGCTGAGACAGAGACTGCAGGGGAGACTCAGAAGCGGAAAAAGAGGACAAGGGTGGTTGAGGTGAACACCCGTGAATGGAAAGGGTGACAGAGATAAAGAAAACAAGAACTTTGCATTTCTACCAGGAATCAAGCACCCTGGGAGGCTGAGTCGGGAGTACTGAAATTTCCAGCCCAACCTGGGCAACTTACCAACTTAAGAAAGACCATGTGTTAAAATAAAATAAAAATAAACACATAAAAAGGAATGTGAATACAACTCGGTGCAAAAGCTCTGGGTTCAAAAAGAGAGGAGGAGGCAGGAAGGGAAGGAGAGAAAATGAGAACAAGAGGAAACAGACATAACCTCGGCTTGGCTGAATCTGGCCTCACCTCTCCGGAGGGTTGGGTCCCCGCTTGGTGCCAGGTAGCCTCGGCCATGGGGGCACAGAGACTGGTACTCAGCTGCAGAGACAAGGCTGAGCTCAGCCACCCAAGTCCCAGCCCCTGCTGTGCTTACCCTTGTCCCTGCGCAAGTCCTCAGGGTGTCTGTCAGCACCCACCCATCTCAGCGCCAACCCACTCATGCCCACCAGGGCTGGTACCTCATTCTGCTATGGCAGTGCCAGTACCCAGTCCTACTACACCCCTTGGGCTCTCCCCCAGCCCTCAGCCCTATGCCTACGCACCTGTCCAGACCCACCTGTCTCGGTGCTCGGGCACTGCTGGATACGGCAGCCGCTGCCCCAGCCCTCACCCACCGTGCAGCAACACTCCTGCCATGTCACATTCCTCGCCAGAATGTTGTCACATGCGTCAGGGGCTGCCGTGTCAAAGTAACACTCCCGACGCCCACTGCCCACAGGGCCCTGCCTGGGTGTGCTGGGCCTGCGGGGCGGAGGTGGCGGGGGTGGCCTGGCTGGCAGTCCAGGGCTGGCAGGAGCCTGAGGCTGCGAGACTGGGAAAGTGCCTAGGGAAACACAGAGCTTCAGCACAGTGTCACCTGAGCCCTAAGTGCCCCCTCCCCACCCCATACCATAGGTGAGGAAACTGAGGCTGAGAGCCATCAGAATTTACACCCATCACCTCTCTGTTATCATCTCCTTCAGTCACTTGAATCTCTATTATTTCTCCATCCTTTGCTTCCCCACCCCACACTTCTGAGCTACCTCATTAGCATGGAAGCTATGGCTTGGAGCAAGGCAGATCCCTGGCTTCCTGTACACATCCCTGGGTCTTTATTATCTGTCACATCCCTTCCTGGCTCAGAGCCTGTCCTGGACAGGTCCCCATCCTGCAGCTCCACAGCCTTGTCCACCTGGCCTCTGGGGTGTTTCTTTCCTCACACCTGTGGCCCCTGCCCTGGAGGCTGTCCTCACCTGCTAGGGTACCAGCCTCTAGGGTCGCCCTTCAAGACACCTTTCCTGCTGAAAATTTTTGACCAAGAGGGGACAAACTCCAGCCTCCTGACCCTGGTAAGGCAGTATGTTCCAGCACCTGTTTCCTCTGGCCTCATCTCCCGACATGCCCTCCTTTGTTCCTTTGTCTCATGAAGCTCCAGCTCCTCAGCAGGCCAGAACACAGTGGATGCTCTTTGAACATTTGTTGAATGAAACAATCTGACAGACTCATAGAGGCAGGATCTCCGTCTCCTCAAAGTGTCCTAGTAGTACCCATGTAAACTCGTGTGTTCTAAAAGGCTTTTTGTTGTTGTTGCTGTTTAACACAGTAGCATACAACCGGTGGCAGTGGTCCCCATGAACAGTGGGCAGGCCACACCATTTCCCTGCAGGACCAGCAGCCATCAGTTAAATAGACACATTAGTCTCACCAGCAGAAGTCTGAGGAGGTACACAGCGTCCAGTCATGGGGTCAAATTCCTCAGGGCTTGAAGGGCAGACACACAGGAAGGAGCCTTCGACATTCTCACACAGGGCAGCGCCACACACACCCTGTAGTGTTTCACACTCATTCACATCTGTGGGCAGGAGGTAAGAGCAAAGAGAGGGTCAATGGTTATAAAGGTCTCTTGGATCCCAGAATCTCAACTTTCATGACTATTTTTAATAACCCAGGCCTCCTCATCCACTTTTCTTCTGGTAATAAACCCTGATTTTCCCTTGAGAATCTTGTATTCCTCTGTATAACTCCCTTTTATCCCTTGTGGTATTAAGGATTAAACTGAGAGCCTGTGCACAAAGATAAATCCCCAGTCCATTTTATGTTATTTTGGCTTGATCCTTTTTTCTTTTTTTTTTTGCAGAACTAGGGATTGAACTCAGGTCCTTGCGCTTGCCAGGCAGGCACTTAGTCTACTGAGCTGTTTCCCTAGCCTTTTTTTTTTTAATCTTAGGGGAGGGTCTACAGGGTGTACAGTCTCACTACATAGATGAGACTCACAGTGATTCTCCTGCTTTCTGCCTCCCAAGTGCCAGAATTACAGACCTATGCCATCACACCCAGCTAGTTTTGTTTTGTTTTTAGAACAGGGACTCATGGGGCTGGGGAGATAGCTCTGTGGCACAAATGCCTGTCTGGAAAGTGCAGGGTCATGAGTTCGAAACCCAGTCCCACAACAAAAAAAGAACAGGGAATCATTATGTGGTTCACGCTGTCCCTGAACTCACTATGTAGCCCAGGCTGGTCTTACTCTCCCGCCTCAGCCTTTCAAGTGCTAGGATTAGAGGTATGCACTGCTACCTTTAATACCACTAAATAACAGAGTCTAGATTATTAGTATGGTCATTCTATAATTCTTTCACAATTTTCCTCGATAACATGCTGGCAAAAAATATTAAGGTACGAGCTGGGTGTGGTGGCACACCTGTAGTCCCAGCACTTGGGAGGCTGAGGCAGGAGAATCAGTGTGAGTTCAAGACCAGCCTGGGCTACAAAAGTGAGCTCAAGGCCAGCCTCAACTGCATAGCGAGACCCTATCTCAAACAGACAAGGGGCTGGGGAGATAGCTCCGAGGCACAAGTGCCTGCTGGGCAAGTGCAAGGTCGTGAGTTTGAACCCTGGTCCCACAAAAAAAAAAAAAATAAAAATAAATAAAATCTGGATGAGTACAGGTTTTACTTCTTTTTTTTTTTCTTTTTCAGGTTTTACCTCTTGTCATTAGAACAGTTTTTTTTGAATATTAGGAAGCTCAGTGTGCATCCCAAGAACTAAATTCTACAATCCTGATTTCCCCAGGTATGCAGAGACCACTGGGCCTCATCAGCCTCTCCCTGCACTCCCACCCCGCCCCCTTCCTGGAGCCCCTACCCACGCAGTGACGCCCATCCCGTGCCCCCTCGTAGCCCTGGTCACAGAGGCACTGGAAGGAGCCAGGCAGGTTCTGGCAGACGGCGTGGGCACCGCAGAAGGACCGGTTCCGGCACTCGTCCACATCTGCAGCCAACAAAGAGTAAGGCCATTTGTGGACCTTCTACGCCCTCCATATCTCATCCACATCCCGACCAGAGCCCCGGGGGCACCAACCCTGGCATCCGCCCCCGGGCGTGGGCTGATAGCCAGGGTCGCAGGCTGGTGTGCAGCGGTAGGAGCCAGGGGTGTTCTCGCAGCGCTGTGCCCCGCAGATCGCAGCACCGTACTCTTGGCACTCATCCACATCTGCAAGAAAGGGGGCAGGGTTCCCAGCGCCACGTCCAGCCCCCAAGAACAAGAGCCTCTACAAATCTGTTATTCCACAAGTGCTGCTAACTCCAGGGCCACTGGAGTTGTACCCAAAGCCTTTGCCCTAAGCTACACCTCCAGGCCTATTTATAGTTATTGTTAATTTTGGTTTTGAGACAAGGTCTTACTAAGTCATTAAGTTGCCCAGGCTAGGCTCAAATTTCTGTCTTCCTGTCTCAGCCTTGCTAAGATTGTTAAGATTATAGCTCTTGAGCTCACTTTTGTAGCCCAGGCTGGTCTTGAACTCACACCAACCCTCCTGCCTCAACCTCCCAAGTGCTGGGATTACAGGCGTGAGCCACCATGCCCGGCTCTCAAGCTGAATTTAGTGAAACCTTAACTGAAAATAAAAAAGGCTGGAGATGTAGCTCAGGGTAAAGACCCAGACTTCAAACCCCAAAAAAGAAAGCGTCAAGGCTAAGCCCACCCAGTGCTCCTCCCTAACTAGTCCCCCCTTACCTTTCTGTTTCTTCCCATACATCCTATTTTAACTCTGACATATAGTATCTACATATCTGGTGTTTTTGTTTGTTCTTGGGTTTTTTTGCCAGCTCAGCCTGCCCTGGGAGTAGTGCTGGTGCTGTATGTGGTGCCAGGGATAGAACCTCCATCTCCTGCACCTGCCTAAGCTTGCCAAAGCAGGAGCTTTAGACCACTGAGCTATCTCACCCCTATCTATATATTTGTTACTATGGCAACTGTTGAGGGGCTAGGGAAATAGCTCAGTAGAATAAGCACTTTCCTGGCTAGCACAAGAGCCTGAGTTCAGTCACCGGTCCCGCAAATAAATACGCCAACTGTTATCTCCTGGAAGGCAAACTCCATAGGCAGAGAGATCTGTGCCTAACATGCTCCTCACTATGCATACTGTCAGGGCATAGAACAGTGCCCAACACATACTAGGTATCCCCAAATTATTTATTAAGTGAATCTTTGCCTGTCGTCCCAACACTGAGGCAGGACTGCCAGAACTTTGGGCCAGCTGTGACAACAAAGTGAGTTCAGGGCCAGCCTGGACTACACAGCAAGGCCTCACCTCAAAACGAAACAATGGTTCTGGAGCATGGCCTTGAACATCCCTTGGATGAGGAATCTTTCCCTTCCCCCAAGTCCATGAGGCAGAATGCTCATCCTTGAGCCCCACTCCCACCCCCCAAGGATCCAGCAACTCTTGCGAGGACTGGAGGACTCTTCTCACCATCACAGGTGCCCTCGGGGCCTGCGTGGTACCCAGGATCGCAGTCCCGGACACAGCGGTAGGAGCCTGGGGAGTTCTCACAGCGTTGGGCCCCGCACAGCGCGGGGCCGCGCTCCCTACATTCATCAATATCTAAAGGGAGAAGCAGAACAGTCAGAGGGACGCAGGCAAGGCCGAGGAGGCAAGAGGGTAGTCCAGAAGAGGAGAGCTGGATCAGAGGGTGACAGGGGAAGCAGAGGGGAGAGGAGAAGTAGAAAAGGAGAGGAATCACGGGTGCTGAAAAGGGTTGGAAAAGCTAGATTCGAGTGAGGGAGGTATCAGGGCTGTGCTGGGCCTCTCACCAAGGCAGGAGGCGAGGTCTGGGCCGGCGCGGTGTCCTGAAGGACAGATGCACTCGAAGGAGCCATCGGTGTTGGTACAGATGCCACCCTGGCAAAGGTCCTCTTCGCTGCACTCATCCACGTCTGTAGGAAAGAGCACCGGTGACCCTGCCTACCTCATCCTCGGCTTAAAGTTCTGGGCCGGGACCCCTGCCTTTCCCAGCCCCGCCCCTCCAGGTCTCCACCCACCCACTTATGAAAGCCCACCCCCAGCCAAAAATTCAAACTTCCCATTCCACCCTCTTCTCATTGTCCCGCCTTTTCCTGCTATAAGCCCACCCTTTCCGCGTCCAGGCCCAGCCTGAGTACTGACCGAGGCAAGATGCTCCGCGGGGTCCCGGCCGGTAGCCGGGGGCACAAGTACAGGCAAAAGAGCCGTCGGTATTGAGGCACTCGCCATGAGGGAAGCAGAAGTCACCCTCCAGACACTCGTTAATGTCTAGAACACACTTCAGATAGAGCTGATTGCAGGGCCACCTGGCCCGCCCCCAATGAACTCCGCCCCCTCACCTGTAACCCCGCCCCAAGCCATAACCTAAGTAACCTGTGCCTAAATTCTTCCTACGACCTCTTCGTCCAGCTTCTGCCTCTCCCAGCGCGCTTTGCCCGCCCGCCCTGCCCACCTGCACAGGGCCCGGGACGACCCGCGGGTGCCCGATAACCCGGCGCGCAGCTGCAGCGGAAGGAGCCTTCAGTGTTAGTGCAGTGGCCGTGGAGACCGCAGGGAGCGCCCGAATCACATTCGTCCACATCTGTTGAGGGGTAGGGTGGAGAAAGGGTTCACAAAAGGTCCAGATTTGGGACACCCTTACAACAGAGGGGTCTGGGTGAGCTGATGGAAAGTCTTGAGTGAAAGAGAGAGGGTTCTGTGGCACATATGGGTAGGGCTAAGGGAGGTTCTCCGTTCTGAGACTTGGACTGGAACTCCTGGAGGGGTCTGAGAATTCCCTATGCTAGGATGTTGTAGTCAGGGAAAGAAACTCTGTATTGGCACAGGGATCAGAAATTAACTAGCATAATGGGTCAAATATTAAAAACTAGGACCAGTAGATTTGATTCTGCTAAGTCAGTCAATGACTGGAATCGGAGACCAATTCTGGTCAGAGATTAGAGCAGCGGTTCTCAACCTGTGAGTCACCACCCCAGTGGGGGTCGAACGATCAAAACACAGGGGTGCCAGGCGTGGTGGCACACACCTGTAATCCCAGCACTTGGGAGACTGAGGCAAGAGAATCACTGAGAGTTCGAGACCAGCCTGGGCTACAAAAGTGAGTTCAAGGCCAGCCTGAGCTGCATAGTGAGACCTTGTCTCAAAAAGACAAAAAAAAAAAAAAACCACAGGGGTCACCTAAAGTCATTCCAAATCCTAACTGTAGCAAAATTACAGTCTTGAAATAGCCACCAAAATTATTTTTTGGTTTTGGGGTCACTGCAACATGAGGAACTGTATTGCGGGGTCATAGCATTAGAAAGGTTGAGAACCACTGGACTAGAGTCTGAATTCTGTCTTAAGTCAGACACACCCAGAGATCCTGATCCAGTTAAGTTCCAGGGGAGAGATTCTGAGAAGGGGCAGGGGGAGTGAAAGAGGCAGAATCAAGGCTCAGGGTTGTAGGAAAGATTATGGTTAGGGTCACAGTCACATTCACATTCAGCAGTCGGGGGACAGCAGTTCACAGCTGCTATCTAAGCTGTAGTCAAGGGGTTACTGGCAAGGGTGGTGGTTAGGATCAAATATCATGGCTGAGTCATCCCAGAAGTCAGGAGTCATGGGGGTTCAGAAGTTATGGGCCAGGTCAAGGACTGTAGTCCAGTTCAGGAGTCACTGTCAGGCTATGGAAGTCTGTGACCCAGGTATGAGGTGGGAGTGGGGGGATGGGGTAGGAGTAAGTAATGAAGTCCAGGTCTGGGTCGTGGTCCAGGTCCAGGGCCACAAACGAGTTCAGGGGACCTGATTCAGATCTTAGGTTATTATAGCCAGAAGGGCCTGGTCTTACCAGTACATCTGCCACGGTGCAGTTGGTGGCCAGCAGGACAGGCCCGGCACTGGAAGGAACCAGGTGAGTTCACACACTCCTGCCCTGGACATGCCAGGTGGTTCTCACACTCATCCACATCTGAGAAGCAGGGAAAAGGAGGGCCTTGAAAGACCAGCCCCCTCCCCTCTCCCATCCACACTCCTCCCTCCCTCCCCAGCCTCACCCTCGCACTCGGAGCCGGCAGCGTTGAGTTGGAAGCCTGCGGGGCAGACACACTGGAAGCTTCCTTCTGTGTTCTCACACCGGCCATAGGCACAGGGTGAGGGGCTTCGAGCACACTCATCCACGTCTGGAGCAGAGGGGACCAGTCAGGCTGAGAAGGTGGCCGCCATCCCCACCTGCCACCACATGGCCAGGGCCCTCCTCCATGTTGCCTTCCCTGCCTCAGTTGTCCCCCTGCAGGATTCCCACAATGACATACGAAAAGGGTGGAGACAGAAACACCTCTCTCCAGTCCCCACAGCAAGCAATGGTCCAACAGGAATGGACCCAGCACCCTCACCTTGGCAAGGGGCCCCCGGTCCCCGGGAGCGGAAGCCAGCAGGACAGGCACAGTGAAAGGAGCCAGCTGTGTTGTCGCATCGGCCCGGCCCGCAGGGCGATGGCTCCTGCGCACACTCATCCACATCCTCTTCACACGCTGAGCCTCGGAAGCCAACCGGGCAAACACAGCGGAAAGAACCGGGCAGGTTCTCACAGACCCCACGGCCACAGAGGCCGGGGCTTTGAGTGCACTCATCCACATCTGCATGGCGAGAGGACCAAGGTCACTGCTCCTCCCCGCCTGCACCCTCCTCCCTATCGCGGTCAGCAATACACCTTAAGTGGCTCTGCTGGCTCTCTGAACTCCTCTCTAGACCCCAAGAGCCAGTCTTCTTTATCCTGTATAACTATCCCTTTTCCCAGTTACTGGTGTCTCCAGCTCTCTGACCCCGCATCTGTCCTCCATGATTCAGCCTTTTCCCCACCGCTTGGCCTCTCCTTCCCCATCTCTCTACAGCCAAGTGGCTATTCATCCAGTTTTCAGAACCTTATCAGTCTCCCGTATTTACATCCTTCGTCGCCCCTCTGTCCTTCTCCCTGCACACCTTTCAGCTCTAGTCCCTCACCCTCGCAGCTGGCTCCGTGGGGTACAGTCTGGTAGCCGGCAGGGCACACACACAGGAAGCTGCCCGGTGTGTTCTCGCAGCGCCCCCGGTCACATGGTGGCGGCACACGGTGGCACTCGTCCACATCTGTGGACGAAAACTGTTATCTGGGACTGAAGCAGAGTCCCCGGATAGATGTCTGGCGGCGGTAGGGGAGGTGGGAGGGACAAGCCAGTGGCAGGGGCAGGGGCGGAGCCCAATCCGGGTTGGAGGTGGCAGGGGGCGGGGACCGGAGTGGTAGGTGGGGCTCTAGCGGTCAGGCTTTCAAATCGCAGGCGGGCATTTTTTTCTTTCTTTTTTTTTTGGTACAGGGGATCAAACCCAGGACCTCACGCTTGCCAGGCAGGCACTATGCCGCTGAACATGGGCCTAGGCAGTGATGTTTGTTCGGAGGGCAGGACAAGGACTGAGGGTCCAGCCAGAACAGAGGTACAGAGGGGGACCGGGTAAAGAGGTACACTGGGGAGCCCAAGCCCTAGGCACGCTTTACAGACGGAACGAAGGGAAGTTTGGGTGTAATCCCAGCCCTGGGGAGGCTGAAAACAGGAGCATCACTATGAGTCCAAACTACATAATAAGACAAGACCCCGTTCCAAATATATAAAATGAAAAAAAAATAATATAAAGAGGCAGCTTAGGGACGATGCTTTGTCTTGGCAGGGCTGGAATCAAGTCAGAGTCAGGAGATTGGCTGCTTCGCGGTATGATAGAGGCGGGGCCTGGGGCGGGAGCGAGTCCACTATGGAAGGGGCGTGGCCTGGAGGGCGGGACTGGGGCGTGGCTGGAGAGAGAGGTTGGGCCAAAGCAGAGTTCCAGCGGGAGTCCCGCAGCAGGCCCAATTTGGGGGCAGGGCGGGGGCGGGACCGGCAGCTCTAGCACTAGAGCCGAGCGGGGAAGGAAAGGCGGCCCAAGATCGAGAGCTGGAGCCCGCAGGGCGGATTTCTCACCTAGGCACTCTGCAGCTCGCGGGCCGGCTCGGAAGCCCGGGCCGCACACGCAGCGGAAGCTGCCTGGCGTGTTCTCGCAGCGCCCGGGAGAGCACAGTGGGGGCACGCGGCGACATTCATCCACGTCTAAGGGCACAGAAAAGGCCGGTTACCAGGTAACTGGGCAGGGCTTCCCCTCCCGTCCTGCCTCCATCCTGCTCACCGATACAGCGGGTGCCCTGAGGGTTGAGCCGGAAGCCAGCATCACAAGCACACGTGTAGCCACTGGGCCTGGGTATGCAGCGGCCCGGGCCACAGACCTGGGGATTGCGCTGACATACGCCAGAGGAGGGACCTGCAGGAATCAGCCAGCCAAGTTTCCCCAGCTCTGAACTTTTGTCCTTTCCATCTCAGTCTAATCCTCTGTACCAAACACAATCTTAAAAGAGGAATACACTCTATCATGGGACATTTTCATTAGATCTTGTTCTTCAAACCAGCCCACAATGCCCGCTCCGAGTTTTCTGCCGTAACCCCGCCCCCCACCTGAGACATAGTCTTACTGCTCTGGCAAAATATAATCTACCTAACATTAACTGAGCACTTGTGTGCCCAGTGTTTCAGACACGTATCACTGAAACACATAATGATCCCCATTTTACGGGATGAGAAACCATCTCAAAAGTGTAATGACTTACCCAGTGAACAGAATTTGAACAGAGTTGGTGAGAGAGTTTAGTGGTCTAAAGCACCTGCTTAGGCAAGCTCAGGCAACTGCAGGGACCAGGTTTGCTCCCGCCATCACATGCTGTGCCAACCCCACTCCCAGGGCAGGCTGAGCCAGCCATAAATAAATAGTTTATTATAAATCTAAACGGAGTTCTGAGCTTAGCACCTGACCCATCACCCAACCCTTCAACTCTTTCTTCCTACCCATTTCTTATGCCCATTCTTTCCTAGCATGTTTGCCTTAGATCTCCTGTACCAGCACTTCTTGTGTACACCCCCACCAATACCTTCAATTCTCTCTACCAAACCTGACTCAGGAATCTCAGGACCAGTCCTGGCAGGGATACTGGGCACTGGAAACTCAGGGCCAGGTCGAGGCTCGGGCCTGGAGTCAGGCCGAGGCTCCGGGCGATGGGTGGGTAGATAGCCTAGTCAGGAAGGGATATGCAGGAGTGAAGACTTGAATTAAGGAATGAACACCCTCTCTCTGTTCCCTCTGGGTTTGAGTAGTCCCTTGAAAATGTGTACCTCCTCCTCCAGGTGCCACCTCACCTGTGGGTGACCGGGGGGTGGCCGGTAGGACACGTGGCTGGCCGAGGGACACTCGGGGTGGCTCCTGACCCAAGGGCCTGGTGTTGTAGCGGAGATCGGAAGCTGAGTAGTGGTATCCAGGACCAGCTGGACAGATCTCCCGAAAACCCTCTGGAACAGGAAAGGAGGTGGACAGGAAAGGAGATGGACACAGAAGAGATGGGAATGAGAGGGAAGAGTCTAGAAGCTACCTCGGCTGGAGACAGCCTGGCCTGAGGTGTCTTAAGGGTTTGCCTTGGGTATTGACATAGGGTAGAGTAGCCCCCCAAATAGGACATTTCAGAGGCTACAGCGGGCCAGATTTTTTCTTTTTTTGAGATAGTATAGCACTGAGGGCAAGGTTTGGTTTGGAGCTCCAGGGCCTGAGATGGAGGTCTGGAAGTAGTCCTTTGGTGGGGCTGTTTTAGGCAGACACTAGAATGCCAGGAGCAGGAGATGTAGCCATAACCCTGGCACATGGTGGCAAACCTCAACGGCTAGAAGTGATGCTCAGCAGACATAGCCTAACTCAAGGGCAGTGTGGGTGAGGTCTAAGGATGAGAGAGGAGTCCTGGTGGAGTCCAGTATGAGGCTAGCAGGTCTCAGGGGTTAGGGGTGCATTTGGGCTTGAGCTCAGAGATCCTCCAGTCAAGAAGGGAGGCCCCAGACCATCCTCTCCTCTGGGAGTTTGGCCTAGTAGGGACGGACACTGCATGAGAATCCCACCTGAGCCGAATGGTGGACAGAGCTGACAACCTCGGCCCCAGGCCTTGCCCACTCGGCTACAGCAGCAGATCTGCTTGGTAATGTTTCGAAGAATGGGGAGTGAGCATCCGCCATCTCGCAGCACCCGGAAGCAAGGCCCCTTCGCCTCAGAGATCACATGCTGAGCTGGCAGAGGGGGAAGAAATTCTTTAGGTGGGGAGGGCAGTAATACTAGAACCTGGGAGGTAGAGGAATGGCCCCAGGGAGTTTTGTGTGTGAGGGGCATTTGAGGGGATATGAGCGAAACCTGAGGGCTTGGAGGGTCTGAGAAGGTTTTGAGGGTTGAACAAGAGACACGGAAAATGATCTCATGATCTAAAGATCTAGCGATCGAGAGATGAGTAGATCTGGGATCTGAAAGAATCTGAGAGATTCTTAGGGGGTCTGCAGAAGGTGCAGGGAGTCATACGCTGGTTTAGGAGTATCTTAGAAGCTCTGAGGGATGTAAGCCTCTCTGAGGGGCATTTGGGAGTCTCAGGGCGGTGATATGAGGGAATTAAGGGCCCAGCAATGTTCTGGGAAGTCCTCTGAGGTCAGGGCAGGCTCATCAGCCTCTCTGAGTGGCTCACAGATGCAGCTGCTGCGGGATGAGTCGAGCAGGAAGCCATCTGGGCACACACAGGTATACCCGCCGCGCGTGTTGGCACACTCCCCGTGCTGGCAGCGCCCACCTGTTGCACACTCATCCACATCTGCCAGGGTGGAAGAAGTCACCATTGGGATTTGATCCTGGCCAGGCCTGCCCTGCCTCTCCCTCCCCCTACCCCAGCCACCATCTCTCCCAGACCCCCTCACCTACGCAGGTCCCATTAACCCTCTCAAAGCCGGTCGGACAAGGTCCATCTGGAGAGCCGACTCTGTCGGAGGTCCCTGTGGACAGAGGAGAAGGTGGGCTAGGAACAAGAGGGCGGTTCGAGAACGAAAGGGGTGGGGACAAAATGAGGGGAAGGACCAAAACGTGTTGGGCGTGGCTTGAGCACAATTTGAAAGACGTCCAAGAAAGCAACCAGAGAAGACTAGAGTACTTTGGTAGAGCCTATTCGCAAAGGTAGGTTTCAAATTGAATGATCAAAGTGAGAAAAAAAGGTGGGTGGTCCTAGAAAGGAAAGAACAGTTCTAGACTGGACATGATCGCCACAAACTAGCGACTAGAATTTATTAGTTGGATTAATCTGCAGGAAGAGTAGGAGAGGAGAGGTTCTCACCCCTCCCTATCTCTGAGCCCCTCGGGGACAGCCTGGGGCTTACCCAGGTATTCGGAGCATGGCTGACAGTCGTGAACGCCCCAGGCCACCCCGGCCCCTCGGCAGCAGATGTCCTGAGTCCGGAGGCCAGCCAATGGCGACGCACACTGTAGGGAGAGCTGAGTGAGCGAGCTCCCGCGCCGAGGCGCGCTCCCGGCCCCTCCCCTGCTGGCCTACACTCACTTCGCCTCCGCGCAGCTCCCGAAAACAGTAACCAAAACCAGAGGCATCCGAGTAGCCATCCTCGCGCGGCGCGCTCTGGGCTAGCACTGTGTAGGGCGCGGCCGCCTCCGCGCGCGCCGCCGCTTCCGCCCGGGCCACGGCCTCCGCGTCTGCCTCCTCCCAGGGGCCAGACACGCGCTCCACCTGGTGCACCACCACCGACGCCTCCTGCGGGTGCTCCACGTGCACGCTCACCATGGACGCCACGCCTAGCGGGAGGCAGGGCGGGCACAGTAGGTCTACAATGGCTCGTAAGGGCTAGGACTAGAAGGGGGTGGAAGGGCGAGCTAAAAGGCAGCAGAAGGGGAGAGGGGAGAGGGGCCGAAGGTGGGGGGTCGGGCCACACCCTCCTCACCGTGCTCGTCGTCGCGGTGGTTGGCCAGGGGCATGGTGTACACGGAGCGGGTGAGACCTGGCATGGCCGGGGCGGGGGGCCGAGCGCCCGAGGAGTGCAATTGGCAGAACTTGCCAGCGAAGTCCGGGGGACAGAGGCAGCGGTCGGGCTTCACACACACGCCTCCATTGTGACAGATCAAGGGGCAAAGGACTGGGGTGGAGAGAAAAATGAGAATACTCAAAGGAGGCATCGAGCCAGGCAGGAATTCCTGCAGCCAACGCGCCAGGCCCGTTCAGACCCCAGCATTACCACTCATTTTAAATCTCGTCCTCTTAGCTGCCTTGTGTCCCCGCCCCAGTTATGGCCAACAGCTTAAAGAGGGTCTGGTAGTTCAGCCTTCCGATTTGGCTCGCCACGCCCTCCCGCTCTTCGTGCACTTTCCTGTCACCTACTCTCCAGGAGTCCCAGTTAGGTTCCATTGGCTCAGCCACCCGCTCGCTGCGCGGAACGTTTAGCTCTGTCCGTTCTGTCATCTGGCTGGCTCCTCAGTTGCTTTAGCTCCTCTGACGCCGGCCCTTTCCCTCGACTCAGTACATTTTAACCAGTCCTGGGAACAATTCGCTCCTTTCCCATTCTAACATTCGCTGCCCGCTCCTGCGTCCTGCCCGAGCCAAGCCACCACGTCCGCGCCCCGACCACTGGCCCTACTACCCTTCCTAGTCCAGCCTGCCTTAATTTTTACCTGTAGGATTCTAAACCCAGGAGTCCCCGCCCACTCCCTTCCCTGGCTGATTTACTTGGACTCTCTGGCCCCTCCCACCGCACCTCGCGGCAGGCGGGCGTCCTAGTCCCGCCCCCCATTTCTCTTTGGGCTCAGCCCCTCGAGCTCCAGCTTTGCCTTCCCGCCTCCGGTAGCACCGGGGCGGAGCAACAGGCGGGAACGCGCGTCTTCTCTCCTCTGCGCGCCCTCGCTGGGCCCCTAGCCACCTCTGGGCGGGGCACTGCCAGCTGTGCGGCGGGGTAAACAAAGAGAGGGGCGCGGCGGGGGCTGGGCGGCAGTTCAGCATTCCGGACCCTTGGGGAGTCCTAGGTCGACTGAGCCAAAGCAGGCCGGACGTGTCTTTCGAGGGCACCCGCCCCCCTTTTCTCCCCCGGGGCTGCTGAAAACAGCTGGAAGCAGCTGTGCGGAGAAGAAAAGGGCAGACGGCAGGGCGGCCCAGGGAAGTGCATAGGATTCTGAGCCACAGCTGTAGTAAGAGGAAAACACAGAGGGGGGTCACCTGAATTTAGCAGGGTCAGAGGGTAGTTTTTGGGAAGAGACTGGCAGGAAAGGCCGCTCAAGGTTTCTGGGACGGAGGGGGAGGCCGGGCAGAGGAAAAGGGTTCTCTTTCAACCAAAGGAGTCTTTCAAGTCCTTTAGGGAAACAGTTACCTAGAAAACAGAACACTAGTGCCTTCTCGGGGATGGATGACCCATATGAATGCTGAGAACTGAATTAGGTGAAGTGGAATTCCTGGAGGTCCCCAGCATATAAAAACTTCAACTGAATGGGACTCCAAGATACCCTGAAAATTCCCAGCTGCGGGATTAGGTGCCAAGTCATTTGATTAATGGCTCCCTCTGGGCAGCACACTGTGGAATACCCTCAGGAGAGAGTATCTATTAATAAGGTCCAAATCTGGGGTTCTCTGAATAGATAAGATCTAAAGTTCCTGGGCAGAGGGTGAACTGGAAGGGCGGCAGGTCTTGGGCAGAACTCAGGAATCCCTAGGATGGTAATGGGGGAAGCTCCATTGGAAATACAATGGGAATCTTGTGGCAAGAGAATTCCTCTGGGAGGGAAGTTACCACTGTGTAAGGTTGCTAATGTAGGGGAAGTGGAGTGTGGAGATAACTGAGGGACAATACCAGTATTTCCTGGTGAGTGGCATGGTGTGAGCTGGTGCCTGGTGTCTGTTTTAGAGGGGTGGGAGATTACAGAGTCTGGGACAGAAACTCCCCTAGTTAAAGCAGTCAGATGAGGGTTCCAGGTCATTTAATGGAGATCCTTGAGTAACATGGCCTAGGAGAGGTTTAAGAAGTATGAAGCAAAATTCTGAAATGCGGGGCGGGGGGGGGGAGTCTGCCTGGAGGGGTAGGAAGCCAGCCAAGTCTAAGGGCATTTCCCAGCCTCGGAAGGCATTTTTCTGCTTTCTCCCTGCAGATGCCCACAGTCAAATGAGTGGCACTACATGGGCCAGGGCAATGCTATAGCCCACATTCCTGGAGGAATAGGGAACCGAAGACACCAGGGTCCTGCCAAGGTCAGCCCCCCTTTATATGCCCCTTCTTGTGCCTCCAGGGGCTTAGCACCAGCCTGGGCACGGCGCCTGGCACGGGCGTGTATTGGCGTTGGGTGGGGAAGGAGCAAAGGAAGGAGGGAGGAAGGGGAGGAGAGGAGTGGCAGGGGGCGGGGGCTCAGGCGGGAGATGAGCTCACGTCGGCTGGGGTTGGGCTGGCTGGGGGCCAGACTGGGCGAGTTCTCTGCTCCAGGGGCCCCCACTCCCCGCTTGGGAGGGCCTGAGGGGGTGAGGGGCAAGGAGGACCAGACCCTGGAGAGCCTGCCCACCCCTACACTCTGGAGCGACAGGTGGTGGGTTCTCCCCCCTCACTTGCAGCCCCATGGCTCCCCACATCTACAAGTACCTGGTTGGCACAAGCCTCTGGTCCCTTCCGCTCCCGGGGGCACCGCTAGCTTAGGCTATATTTTTGTGGCACGTGGGACCCATGCAACTCAAGTCTTAAAGAGACAAGATATTCACCTTCTTCACCCTTTCATAGGTCTCCCTATCCTAAGCCCTCTACTGAAGACTATCCCAAGTCGGACTCTTTCCCCATGCGGCTCTGAAAACCTAACCCCTGCCTAAACACTCCCCCGACCGCTCAATTCCAGATCTTTAGTATGACTCAAAGGCTTGAAAGCCGGCCCCAATCCTCTCACGTGGACCACCACAGATCCACAGAAGACTCCTTGCTTGCAAAATCTAGATCCTCGGGATCCATTCCCCAAACCGGGAGTTTGCAGCCCCCTTCTTTAAGTACCGTAGGGATTCCCCCCAGCATTACCACACCCAGAATCGGGGCTTCTCCCAGGGGGTTTGTCACCCCCATCACCCAGGAGCCTCCTCCCCCCCGGGAGTCCCCCCTAGGGGAGCACCACCCCGCACTCACAGGCGCGGAAGCCGGGTCCCCCCGGGGCCGCCCCACCGGGTGCGCCGCTGTCCACGCTGGTGGCGTTGCGGGGCGCGCAGGTCGGGGTACAGCGGGAGCCGGTGGGCCCATGGACGCAGCGCAGGCCGCACACGGCCGGCGTGAAGCGCACGCGGAGACGCTCTCGGGGCCGGCCCAGTCCGGGCTGAGGCCCGAGCTGCGCCAGCAGCACCAATAGCGACAGCCGGAGCAGCCGCACGCCGCCCGCCATGGCTGCAGCGCTGCGCTCGCCGCGCCGCCGCCCCAGCCCGCCCGAGGGGCCCGGCCGCGCCCGCCCGCCCGCCCGCCCGCCCGCGGGGGAGGACGGCCGCGCCCCCGCTCAGGCCCCCCCCCCACTCCCTCCCCGGCGGCCGCGCGGGGGCGCGTGGGGCTGGGCGCCTAGCCAGAGGCGTGAAGGCTGGGCGCTAGGCTCGCGAGGCGAATAGGGCCCCCTTGGCCCCCACTCGCGCTTCAACAAGTGGATGGGGCCCTCAGGGGGAAGAGAACAGGTGGGGGGTGGGCGGATCCCCCATACCCCAAGCAGCCGAGTCCTTCCAGCGGAAATTCAGAAAGAGTCGTGGGTGCCCGCATTTGGGGGACAGCTAAAGGCTGATACTCTACCTTAGGCATAGAAAAAAGGTATCACCTAAGTAGGTAGAGCTACCCCACCCAGCACGTCTGGTCAACGAGGTGGCACATCCGAGGAGTGCACACTGGCACAAGAATTAAGGATCTGAATCATGAGGATGGGGGGTACACTTGAGGATGCAGCCGCCTTTGGCTAGCACCCTCCACGCCTGGTGGGAAAAGTCCAAATGGATAAAGGGGAGGAATGGACTGAGGCTGGAAGGGGGTCCTCACAACTGGCCCAGGGCCCACATCTGGAAGACCTTAGTGGGGAGGGGATGTATCTGGGCCGAAGGCTACAGCAGGAAGGGGATTTCTGAGGGTGCTTGAGGTTAGAGGGTGCTCCAGGCGGGGGGTCAGAATCTAGAGTAAGAGAACCAGGGCCATGAGAGGCTCTGGTAAACAGTGGGGGAAGCCTTTGGCCTTCAGCCGTCCCGCAATGTTGGGCAGTCTGTGCCCAGGCAGGCGCCAACCCGCACAATCGCTTTTGTTGTCTAGGCTGGTTCGGCCTCGCTCTCTGCTGGCCCAGCGCCTGCCTCTTCGGCCGCGGGAGCCCGGACGCCTGGCTTCCCGGCCCCACCCTAATGGGTCAACGCCTCTGGCCTGTGTCTAGTTCTGTCCCGGGCTCACCTCGCACAGCCGGACGCTGGGGTCCCTAGAGTTGGCCGTGTCCTGGGGGGGGTTGGGTGGGCTGAGCTACAATGGGGGGCGGATAGGCGGCGGCTGGACCGTGGGAACCAGACGGCTTTATCTGGCCCGGAACCCCCGCCCCCGCCCCCGCCCCCACCCCTCCGGCGGAGGAAAGGCGGATGTTCTTACCCCGGCTCTGGCCCGCAGGGGCGCGCTGTAGGGGCCTCCGCTTAAGCAGTGCTCGAGCCCCTGGCCCTCGGGGCCGTCGACGTCTCAGTAGAGCTTGGGCCTCCTGCAGCCTGGGGGTTGGGGGTAGATATTCGGCTGTCACCGTAGTTATACTGACACGCACACCCAAAAACAGAGGTCCCCCAGGCCAGGAGACAGCCTACTAGCAGCAGCTCTGCCCAATACACAGTCCTAACCTAACCCATTTAAGGGAGCAGGCCTTAAAGAGTTCCTTAAACTCTTGGAGAGAAAAATAAGAACCCTGACAGAAAGAAAGGGAGAGAGGAGCAAGAGGGGAGACTTAAACACAGAGACAGGGATGGGGTGCTTAACTGTGAGAGACAGAGATAGGATGTAAGAAAACAGATACAGGAAAAAGGACAAGAACCTAGAGACAAAACAGACGGGGAAAAAGACAGACACAAAGATACGGGGGGTGGGGGGGATGCCCACCTGTGATAAGTCTGGGAAGCTGAGGCAGAGGCAGAAGAATTGCAAGTTCCAGCCTGGCAACTCAGCAAGACCCTTTTTTTTTTTTTTTTTTTTTTTTTTTTTTTTGTCTTTTTGCGATAGGATCTTGCTATGCACTTCATGCTGGCCTTGAGCTCACTATGTAGCCCAGGATGGCCTCAAACTTGCAGTGATCCTCCTGCCTCAGTCTCCCAAGTTCTGGGATTATAGGTGTGCACAACTATGCCCAGCAAGTCCTGTCTTAAAAGACAAATTTAAAAATAATAATAGTAATAATAGGGGAGCTGAGGATGTAGCTCCCTGTGAAAGGCCTCAGTACAATCTCTAGGACAATGAGAGGAAGACAGGGAGGAGAAGGAGGCAGTAGTGGGAAAGAATTACTTCTGAGGGAGGACCTGGCAATACGGGGAGGATGGCGCACTCACGTCAGTGGCTGCCAGTTGAGAGACACCTGCCTCTTCCCCAGGCCAGGGCCTGGGCTGGGGCTGGGATGTGGCCCTGGAGGTCGCCGGGTAATGCACTGCTGTGGGCCTGTGCACTTTTCAGATGGGCAGTTTCGGACCCTGCAGGAGGCTTCGGAGACAGCCAGGGACTAAGTAGGGAAGGAGAGACTGAGTCTTTTCCTCCACCAAGTGCGTCCAGCTCTCCAGCTGGGATAAAGGTGGGGTAAAGGAACCCCCAGCCCTCTGCTCCTATACCTCCCTCTCATTCCCCGCTGGAAAAACCCACCTCGGTTGCAGCGGCTCCTCCTAGGGGTCTGGCCTAGGCAGCAGCGACAAGCAGCAAGGCTATAAACAGGGGAGTGGAAGTCACTCAGGCCCTAGCATCCCCAGGATTCCCAAAAGGAGGGCAACAGGGTAAGGAAAATCAAGAGGCTTGAAGGATATCTGAGATATCTGACTAAGTTGAGGTACATTTTTGTATGCCTCAGTTTTCCCATCTGCACAATGGAAAAGCAAAATTATCTTACAATCTCCAGTAATGAGGCCACAGCAACATTTTTTTTTTTGAAACAGGGTCTCGCTATGCAGGTCAGGCTGGCCTTGAGTTCACTTTTGTAGGCGAGGCTGGTCTCGAACTTGAACTAATCCTCCTGCCCCAGCCTCCCAAGTGCTGGGATTATAGGCGTGTGCTACCATGCCAGGCCACAGCAACTTTTGTATGTCTTATGAAGTAGGTTTGGTGGTAAGGTTTTTATGTGAAAAAAAATTTTTTTGAGACAGGCTCTCTCATTATAGTTCAAACTAGCTTTGAACTCATTATGGGGCCCAAACTCAAGGTGATCCTTTTGTCTCCGCCTGCTTAATGCTAGCATTACAGGTGTACACCACGCCAAGTTTGGAAAAGATAAAGTCCTTTTTGTATGTGATACTGGGGATCAAACCCAGGTCCTTCGCACTGAGCTACACTCCCGTCTTTTAAAAATATTTATTTTGAGACAGCATCTCAATAAGTTACTAGATTGCCCAGGCGAGGCTTAAGTTTATAATCATCAGGCTTCAGCCTCTCAGAGTAGAGACTACAGGCATGTGCCAGTATGTTCGACATTTAAAACTCTTGTTTAAAAAAGTAAAAATAAAACTCTTGGGGCCTGGCGGGATGGCTCAGTGGTCTATAGCGCCTGCTTGGGAAAGCTTGGGTGGCTTCAGGGACCGAGGTTCGATCCCTGGCACCACATGCTGCACCAGCCCTGCCCTCGGGGCAGGCTGAGCCGGCCATAAAAATGAGTGAATAAACAAACAAAGGTTCTGAAACAAGGAAAAATAAATAAAAAATTCTTAAAAAAATAAAATTCTTTATAAAATATTGTTTAAAAAATAATCTAAGAATATGCGCATTTCCAAGCCCAGTCTGTGATCTAGAACTCCACCCTCCGTAGGTTCGGTAGTGTAGAAGGTGTCCCGCGCCATCCTAGGCCTGGCCAGGAGGTGGCGCCACATCCACAGACCTCTGCTGCTGGGGACCATTGTATCTCTTTTGACTGGGTTGCAGGGTGCTGAGGTGGACCCGCATACCAGAGTCACAAACCAAGACTAGAAATCCCGAGGCGCCAGTTCTAGCCCTTTCCAGTCTTTCCACTCTGAGTGTCCTGGTGCCAGCGTCTCTTGGTCTTTGGGCCTGTTTCCTGCCTGACTAGGAAGAAGGAGTCTTTCTTGGAGAACGTGTGCTGTCCCGGAGGGTCTCAGTTGGCCGAGCCTCCAGCTCCAGCAAAAGTGCAAGGACACCAAGAGCCCCCTCCTCCGACAAGTCCATTATTCTAGCCCCGGAGGGGGGCCGGGGTACGATGGTGCACTCTTAGGCCGCGAGAGGGGGACAGTGGAGGATGGTGACCAAGGGGACATCCAGCGCAGCGACCCCTGCCAGACCAGGGACGTCCACTGGGGACGGGTTCGGCCGAGGGGAGTCTCCGAGACCCCCAACTCAACCGTCATCCCTCCCGCCTTTTCTTCGGGTTAACCCCTTCCGGGCTCCGCCCCCGGCGCGGCTCGGGTTACTAAACGCATTAGCAGAGACTAGAGGCGGGAGCCGAGCCCCGGGCCTTTGTAAAGTAGGGCTGGGCGGCTGGGCGGCTGGGCGGCTGGGCGGGGGTCGGGGTACTGGGAAGGCTTCCTTCGGTCTCGTCACCCGTAGACGGGAAAGGTGGCTGTAGCCCCCAATCTATAGTATATGCTGGATGTCGCCGTGAAATCGCTGTTACCTCATTCAATCCTAGAATCCTCTATTTCTAGGAAAAACTAGAGCATCCCACGATTCCTCCCAAATCTCTCTGCCATCAACTTTACTTTTTTTTTTTTTTTTTTTTTTTTTTGTGGGACCAGGGTTCAAACTCACGACCTTGCACTTGCCCAGCAGGCACTTGTGCCTCGGAGCTATCTCCCCAGCCCCTCTGCCATCAACTTTAGAGTCCACGTCTTATTTGAAAAACTGTAAGATCCTTTTTAATTAATCCAGCCTATAATATAATTAATCCCCAAATCCTAGAAATCCAGAACCTCTTAGCTCCCCGAAAGTCCCTCTAGGACTTTCCAATACTTTTTCTTCTTGAACACCTAAGAAACTCCATCCTAGCTCAAGGCCCCCACCCATCTTTTATTCTAGAAGTTAAATTTTCACCTTCATAGCAAATAGGGATCTTTTCCTTGTAAGGCCAGGATCGGCTGGAGCCTTATGTACCCCTGGAAAGGGCTTGCTCTCCTCAAAATCTCAGCACTCCAGGGATTCTAATACTCACAAGATAGGTGCAATACCTAGCACATCCCAGAGCCCTGGCTCTTCATCCTCCCATTAACGTAGTGAATTCGTTGTCACCTAAATCTGATCTTCTCAGACCAGACTGACTTGATGGAGACAATGCAAGACAGAAAGGGCTACAGCGGGGCTTACCCGGCCGGGCGGCCCGGGACCACCGCGACCTCGACGGCCTGGCCGGGGATGGGGCTGGGGCTGGGGTCCGTGGCGGCAGCTGCGAGGAGCGGAAGCAGCAGTCCTAGCAGGAGGGCGCGGCAGGCGCTGGGCCCGGGGCGCCACATCGTGCCGTGTGTGCTGAGTCCGGCTCGGCGCGGGCCATCAGCCCCAAGTCCAGCGGGTCTCGTTCAGCACGGCCCCGCCCCAGCCCCGCCTCCGCCCCCCGCCTGAGGCCAACTCACTTTCTCCAAGGCTGGAGCCCGGGGTCTGCAAACTTCCCGCCAATCAGAGTCCTGAGCTGCCAGCACCCCTCCCCGGGACCAATCAGGAGGAGGCAGGGGTGGGGCTAAGTGAACAGGTGCTGGGCGGGGGCAAGGGGCCCTCGAAGTCTTCCAGAGACTAGAAGTCAGGAGTCGGGTACCGGCCTAGGGAACTCTCTCCTGGAGCTCAGGCCTCAGGTGAGTGGGTTCTTAACCCTAGGATGCAGCGAGCAGGGCAGGGTCCCAAAGGTAGACTCCTGCTGCCCTCGCTCACAGGACTTGTGGGAACCCCTACAGCACCCACCTCTCAAAAGAGAGCTGGGAGATAGCTCAGTGGAGTAAGTGCTTGCCTGGCAAGAGCAAGATCCTGAGTTCGATCATCTGATACCGAGAGAGAGAGAACAGATCTGGGAACTGAGTGCGGATTTTGCGCTGGGTCCCACGCTCCCACCCCTTTGAGGGTCTTGGGTCCCTCCTAGACCTCGCCTAAAGGATTTGGTCCTTCTCAGGACCCTGACCGTCAGAGCTCCAGGCTTCTACCTCCGAAGTCCAGCCCCTCTGGGACCCAGGCTCCACCTTGATCTACAGACTCCGCCTGCAGAGGGCACCCACTCCTCCACCTCTATGCCACCATCCCCAGAAGGTACCAAACTGCTGCCAGAATTGCAGGCTTTTTCCACAGAGTCCTAGCACTTTTCTTTCCTAAGAGTTCCAACCCCTATTATGGGGTTCCAGGCTCCAACTCCGGCTCAGAACCTCTAAACTCAGTGTCTCAAGCCCAGCCCATTCCCTATATTCAAAACCCAAGGCCCCACCCTCTTCTCGCTGAACCACAAACCCCACCTCCCCTCCCCAAGGCACCGTCCCCAGAGCTGCAGACTCCACCCCCACTGCCCCCTTTACCCCCAGCTTCAGGCCACATCTCTTCAAGAGAGCTAGAATTGTCCTATACTTCAGGTCCTGTGCCCACCCTTTGTAAGGGTGTCATGTTTCCAGCTCCTGGTCCCATCTCTCCCAGCAGTTTCATTCTTAAGGTTTCCGTTTCTGGAGTGTTAGCTCCACCCTCCACACACACACACACACACACACACACACACACACACACACACACACACACACATACACACCCCATACAAGGGCCACAGGACCTGTCCTCTGGGCCTTCCTTGGACTCAGAACAGCAAATGATCTGACTTGGCCCCTGTCCCCTACTCCTTCTTGCAGTAGAAGGTGTGCAGTGTGGATGGAATTCCATCACCCCTCCCCTGTAGAGAGGCATACGGTGACTCACAGCCTCTCATACCGATACTGCCATCTACAGTAATGCACGCCTCCATCCCACACTGACACCTAGAAATCTGGGCCTACCCACCGTCCAGGGACCCACAAACCCTAGAGTAGTAACAATGGCATTTAAGCCTTGTTCATGGGCATTTGTGGGCTGACACAGTAGGACATGGAATGCCCGGCTCTACCCACAGTATGTGCTCCATGCCCCTGCCTTTGCGCGGTCCCTAGATCCCTGTTCACTTAACCCTGCAGGACACCTTGTCCCTGACCCATTTCCCCTTTCCCCACTTCCTACCCTGTAGCTGGAGCATTTGCTGGGGGCACCGCTGAAATTTCTTCCTTCTGCCTGCGATCCAGGGCATCTTCAATACTCGTTGCTAGGCAACAGCCTCTGGCTCACCACTGCAACTTCCGGGGATAGCATTGGCTTCCCATCCCCCCAGAATTTGGAGTCTCTGGCTTCCAATCCCTGTTTTCCTGGATTGTGTCTATGTCACCCTTGGGTCCTGACTGATCTCAACCCTTAAAAGTCTATCAGTTCCAGATCCCTGGCATTCCAGAAGCTAGTTTTTCCCAATGATTCTACTCTTCACTTGTTTTTTTTTTTTTATTTTTGAGACAGGGTCTCACTGTGCAGTTCAGGCTGGCTTTGAGCTCACTTTTGTAGCCCAGGCCGGTCTCGAACTCATAACGATCCTCCTGCCTCAGCCTCCCAAGTGCTGGGATTACAGGCGTGAGCCACCACGCCCAGCTTACTCTTCACTTGTTTTATCCTTTAAACAACAACAAGGTCTCAATCTGTAGTTAAGGCTGGTCTTCTTGAAGTAAGAGTAAACCTACATACCAGGTAGCCCAGGCTGACCTTGAACTCAATGATCGTCCTGCCTCAGCCTCCCAAATGCTGGGATTACAGGTGTGAACCACTACACACTCCTATCCTTAACATTATTTAGAAACAAAATTCTTCAATGTTCTAGATTTATATCTGTATCTGTTACTTCTAAAATCACATGCTTTCTCTCTTTTTTGTATTTTAGGGAAGGATCTACAGGGTGTCCAGGGTCTCACTATTAGATCCAGCTCATGGTGATTCCCTGTTTACAGCCTCCCAAGAGCTGGGATTACCAGTGTGTTCCACCACACCCAGTCTCAATTGCCCACTCAGCATGCCCTGGGGGTGGGGCCAGCACGGCATGCCCGGGGATCCAACCTCTGGCCGCCCTGAGCCAGCTTGCAGGCACTTTAATCTGCTGAGCTATCTGGCCAGCTCTTCATATGCTTTCCAGAAACACGAATTTCCTGATATTAAAAAAGGGAATGGTGAGACAGCTCAGTGGTCTAAAGTGCCTGTTAAGGCAAGCTTAGGCAACCACAGGGACTGTGGTTCAATCCCTGGCACCACGTGCTTCACCAGCCCCACCCCCAGGGCAGGCTGAGCCAGCCATAACATAAAGTTTTTTTTTTTTTTTAAAGCCTCAATACTTGATCTATGTTATAAAACATTCTCATATCCTAGATTTTCTGATATCCTAAATTCCACACATACATGCTGTAGAATTCCCGGGAAACATCCCTCAGTAGTCTGAAATTTCTTGACTATAAAAAATGTGGAGTTTGTGGGGCTGGAGAGATAGCTCCGAGGCACAAGTGCCTGCTGGGCAAGTGCAAGGTCATGAGTTTGAACCCTGGTTCCACACACGCACACACACACAAAATGTGGAGTTTAAAAGCCGGGCGTGGTGGTGCATGCCTGTAATCCCAGCACTTGGGAGGCTGAGGCAGGAGGATCAGTGTGATTTCGAGACCAGCCTGAGCTACAAAAGTGAGCAAGGCCAGCCTGAACTGCATAGTGAGACCCTATCTCAAAAAGACAAAAAAAAAAAAAAATGTGGAGTTTGAGATGCACAGGAATTCCAGAACACTTAAGTTTTAGAGTAACTCACCTTTTAGGTCTCCCACGTGTGTTCTAGATTCTCTGATAATCCAGAACCCCACACCATTGTGAAGTTTTCTTTTTTTCTTAAAGATTTTATTTTATTTCTCTTAAACCTCATTTATTTGTTTGTGTTATGGCTGGCTCAGCCTGCCCTGGGGGGGGGGCACAGCATGTGGTGCCAGGGATCGAGGAGCGGTCACAGCGCTGGCCTTCAGTTTCCTCCACAGGTGCTTTAGATCACTGAGCCATCTCGCTGGCCCCATTGTGAATTTCTTGAAATGTTAACAAACCGTCTAGTGTTCTGCAAGCACTGAGTCCAGAGTATCTCCTTCTCTAGAAAACCCAGTGGTAATCCAGACTCTTTTCTACATTCTATAACTTTTTTTTTCTCTTTCTTTTTTTTTTTTTTTTTTTTTTTTTTTTTTTTTTTTTTTTTTTTTTTTTTTTTTTTTTTTTTTTTTTTTTTTTTTTTTTTTTTTTTTTTTTTTTTTTTTTTGTCTTTTTGAGACAGGGTCTCGCTATGCAGCTCAGTCTGGCCTTGAGCTCACTTTTGTAGCCCAGGCTGGTCTCAAACTGGCACTGATCCTCCTGCCTCAGCCTCCCAAGTGCTGGAATTACAGATGTGTGGCACCATGCCTGGCTCTATAACTCTTAGCATGGTGTAAGTGTGGACATGTACAACATTCCTACCAGGGGACAATCACAGGTATCCCTTGACCCTCCTCTACAGTCAGTGACTTTCTAAGCCCTTTCTGTCAGAAGTAGCAAGTCTGTACGCACTAACATGCAGGGGGAAAGCCTAATATTGTTCACCAATTAGCACTCCAAATAGCCCTGGGTTCTAGATTCCTTAGCATCTGAACTACCCTTCCACTCTTTCAGATGCCCTAGCATCCCCGAACTCAGGAATTCTAGTTAGCATATTCTAAAATCTCTTGTTCTAGCCCTGCAGGATGGCTAAGTTCTGAAACAAGAAAAAAATAAATAAAATTTAAAAAAATTAAAAAAATCTCTTGTTCCTAGTCTGCCCCACTTTTCTGTTCACTAGGCCAAGGAGGAAATGTAATAAACCCTCCTGTGGAAGTGCGAGAGGGATGAGTATGCCTAGAGGAGAGGTGGACCCCTAAGGATACCATGCATGCTAAGGTGAGCCGAAACCCTACACAGGAAAAAAATGAGGAACTAGGTAGCCAGGAATGCTGGGCAAAACATTTCTAGTGGCAAGGTTTAGGGTACAAATGTTCAGCACAGAAAAATTTACTTGCCACCTGTTTCTGCCACCTATAGGCCTTCACAGATCTCAGACCACTGTGGGGTAGTAGCACCCCAATGCTCTTTTCAGGAACTCCAGCCCGTGTGGGGCTGACCTCACCTCCTGGCTCTGAGGGCTCCTGATTGAGGCCAGGACAACGAGCACCTGCATCACACTAATCATGGCGGTGGGTTCAGGAGTGGCGATGACCCACTTAATTTAAGCCAGCAAGAATCAGTCCTGTGATGATGTTTGCTCAGAGAGAGAGACAAACAGACAGACAGGAATACAGAGATAGAGACGCACAGGAAGAGACAGAGACAGACATTGCTAAGGAGCTTTTAGGCATCTGAGAGGAAAGCAAGAGGCTGAAAGACACTCCACGTGGGTGTTTGAAGCCTGAATCTGGCCACACCTGAAGCCACACTCTGAGTCAACAGATTCCCTTCTTTACACCAAGAGAGGCAGATAAATCTATAGTCATAGTCAGGAAACTGGTTAGACCCTACATCTTCCCCAGGATTGTTAAACTATTTTTTTTTTGTGGTACCAGGGATTAAACTCAGAACCTTGTGTTTGCCAGGCAAGTGCTTATTCTACTGAGCTATCTCCCCAGGCTCCCCTAAACTCACTGAGAATATAAACAAGGTAATGGCAGTGAACACTTTTATTGGAGAAGCTGAATTTGGCTTCCACAAAAGGAGGAAGGTGGGGGACCTTGTAACAGTGACCACTCTAAGGAGGCCCTGGCCCTGAACCCAGGGCTTCAATAGGAAGCAGGGAGGCACCTGAGCCTGCCAGGACTGGAGTATCCAAAGGCACCATGGCATGTGTTCAAAAGGAAGTTTCGTTGAGCTTCTTCTTGGGAGGTGTGAGGGGAGCCCCGAGACCTGTGGAGGGCCGAGGGGCTGGAGTTGGTGGTCTTCGGGGCTCAGGCGTGCTCCGCACCAGCTCCTGGCAGCGTTCCACAAAGCTGCCTCCCCCACGGCGCCGGGACTGCACCTGTGGGGGGCTGGGGCTCCCACGGTGACCAGACAGGGAGGTGCTGCTAGAGGCTGACTGGAGACTGAAGGGGCGGTGAGGGTCAGTGCTGGGTAGCGGGGCCACACCTCCCACAAGGCCACTTCCCTCCCTCCAAGGCCCGACTGGGAAGCCAGGGAAGCAGGAGGGCAGCTACCTGGTGAGGGAGGCCCGGGGAGAGGGGCTGCGGAGAGAGGTCCGGGAGGAAGCCAGGGGGGCCAGCTCGCACTGCTCCAGCTGCCCCATCAGCTCCTCCTCCGTCAGACCACCTGCTGTGGGGTAAGAAAGCAGGATCAGGCCATGACAGTGATGATGGGGTAAGGGACACAGGGCCACCATCCAATACCCAGGGCTGAACAAGGTTAAGGGCAAGAAGGAGCTGGAGGGCCAGGAAAGGGGTAAGAGAGCACAGGTGTGAGAGGAGAGATTAGGCCTGCGTGGGCGCTGGGTGACGCTGCGCCTGGGGCAGGGCAGTACCTGGCGCCTGGCCAAGGCCGTCCATCGCAGTGGTCAAATCCCACATGGCCAGGCTGCCGTTGGCCTGGCCGGTGAGCAGGTAGCGCCGGGGCCGCGAGCCTAGCCGCCGGGAGCCCTCACACTCCAGCACTGTGAAGGCGGTCGTGGGTGAACCATCCACCGAGCGCACGGAACACACTCTGCCGGGGAGAGCATCAGAGATTTGTCCTGCCGGTCCGAGGGCCCCTCCTGGTCCCCACCCCGCTCCTGGTCCAAGGTTCCCATCACAGTGGTTTCAGCCTACAGTACTGAGGATTGAACCTAGGACTCTCACCCCAAGCTATATTCCTAACCTTTTGACATAAGATCTTGCTGTGTCACCTAAGTTTTCCAGGTTGGACTCCAAGTTCTGATCCGCCTGTCTTAGCCTCTCCAGCTTCCGGGATTCCAAGGCTCGGCTTCAGTTCTTGACCCTCCAATGTGCTCCCCAACCCTACTTGTGTCTTCATTGGTGGCTAGTGGGCCTGTGGGTGCCTCGTGTGCCTGTTCCTTCCTGCAGGTCGTAGCCAGGGATTCCTCCACCCCCATCAGCTGCCTCCACCCAGGGCTCCTGGTCTCTTGCCGGACTCCCACTCATCCCCACTGTGGCCCCACCTGCTCTCTGGGCAGCTCGCCTCGTGACTACCACAGCCCTGCTCCTCACCTTCTTCAGCTCAAAGGCCCACACACTCCTGGCCTGCGACCCAGTGTGGCCCCTTCCGATTTTCCTCTCTTCCTTCTACTTATTCCTTCTTGGTCTCCAGGTCCTCACTCAGACTCTGTCTTTTATTTATTTATCTATTTATTTATTTATTTATTTATTTTCTTGTTTCAGAACTTTTATTTATTCACTCATTTTTATGGCCGGCTCAGCCCGCCCTGAGGGCAGGGCTGGCACAGCATGTGGTACCAGGGATCGAACCGCAGTCCCTGCAGCTGCCTAAGCTTTCTTCCTTTTTTTTTTTTTTTTTTTTTTTTTT
>PVJA010022123.1:0-34551 GCA_004027025.1 Myocastor coypus
TTTTTTTTTTTTTTTTTTGAGGTGCTGGAGCATGTAGTATTGTTTTCCAACCTTTAACTTTAAACCTGTGAGTTTCTTTGTGAGTTACATGTGTTTCTTGTATACAGCATATTGTTGGGTTTTGTATCCTTATCCACTCTGCAATTCTACTTCTTTTAATTGGAGAATTGAGTCTATTTACACTGATGGTTATAATTGAAATGTATTGACTTATGATTGACATGACTTTTACTTGCTACTGTTTACCACTTTTCCTCCTATGTTTAGTTGGTTACTCTATTTGGTGGGATCTTTCTGTTCTCATTTGTTGGATTCGGGTCATTTTGGTCCCTTTCTTAAATATTTGTTAGAATACTGTCTAGTGTTGGCTTTGATGTCATGAAATTCTTTAGTTGTTCCTTGTCATGGAAATATTTCACTTCTCCCTCATACTTGAAGGAGAGTTTTGCCGGGTACAATAGTCTGGGCTGAAAATTGTTTTGATGGAGGACTTGAAGCACTCTGCTCCATGCTCTTCTTGGCTTCATGGTTTGTGAAGAGAAATCTGCCGTTATTCTGATGGGGTTTCCTTTAAATGTGATCTGTTTCTTTTCTCTAGCAGCTTTTAGTATATTATTCTTCTGCTGAATTTCTGGTATTTTGACTATTATATGCCTGGGTGTGTTTTTAGTTGGGTTGATGTTATTTGGAGTTCTGTATGCTTCAGTTAACTTAATGTCCAATTGCTTTCTCATATTTGGGAAGTTTTCTGCTATTACTTCTGCCCATATTCTTTTTATATCATTTGTATTGAACTACTTCTTTCTCTTTAATTCCTATTAATCTCACATTGTTCATTTTTGCATCATCATGCAGATGTTGAATCACTTTTTCCTGCATTCTAGCTGTTTTTAAAAGATCCTTTCTTACTTTTTCACTGGCTTTAACTGTGTCTTCAAGATCTTAGACTCTAAGTTCACTTTCGTTCATACGGTTTTGCCAACTTGTGATTGAGATTTTATTTTCTTGTATATCTCTTTGAAATTGTTTCATGTGATTTATTTCTTTCCTATATTGCTCCATCAGGGAATCCATCATTTTTCTATTCTCCTCTAATTTTTTATCAATGTCTTGTTTAGTAGTACTGAAGTCTCTCATTATAGTTATCCTTTCTCTCTCTAGCTCAGTGATTGTTTCTGTTCTGTCCTCCTCTCTACCTTTCTGTAGTTGTTCCCCTACTTGGGATGCTATTGATTTAGACATGTCTCTCTTAACTTCAGATATTATTTCTGCTCTGTTTTCCTCTATACGTTTCTCCAGTCATTTTTCCACTTCATGCATTTTTTTTTTTACTTCAAATGTTATCTCTGATCTCAGTTGTTCTATAAGTTTCTGCATTTGTCTGTCTACCTCAGATGCTACCGATTCAGAGGTTTCATCTGCATGATTCCCATTTTCTTCCATGGTACTGTCTCCTGTATTTAATTTGGGTGGGCTTGGGCCCTGAGATTGAATTTTACTCCTTGTTGTTATCATTCTGTATGGAAGTGATCTCTGCACTTTGGTGAAGTTATGCTGTTAGCATCTATAGGTGTTTGGTCTGGAGCCTCCAAGTTGGTTCCCCTATAGCAGTTCCCGGCTTCATGTCAGAGCTCAGGCTGCTGGCTGCTGTGAGGCCCCGAGGGTCTGGACTGTGGGTGGAGATGGAGCTGTGGAGTTGAGGAGTCCTGGTAGGCTCGCGGGCCAGATAGGTTGCTCAAGGAGATGTGTGATGGGTTCGGTACTGGAGCTTGGGCAGGAGGAGTTGAAAAACAGAGGGGGGGGTGGAAGGCGGGCCAAGGGTCCTTACCCGGCAGCCGAGTGGACCAGATGGGTTCAGAATGGGAAATCAGGAGGAGGAGCAGAAAATATCAGGGAGGTGGACCAAGGGTCCTTACCCTGAGGGCGCACCAGCTAGAAGGGTTCAGGACCAGAAGTCAGGAGGAGGAGCCAAAAAGAAAAAAAAACAAAACAGGGAGGTGGGCCGAGGGTCCTTACCTGGCGGGCACGCGAGCCAGACTGTTATCTTCATAGTAGTTATTCAGAGTACAAGATGCAGACCTGATACCTTTTCTAAACACTGCTAGTACAAATCTTACTTCTCATTGAACTAAGAGAAAGTAGCTGTGTATCTGCCCATATATATATATATATATATATATATATATATATATATATATATATATATTTTCACTGCAAAATAGTCCTTCATTTATACACCCCCCCCCCTTTTTGTTTTGTTTTTGTCAGAGATGGTCAAGCAGTAAGGTTTATCTAAAATGCTTCCTGGTTATTCCTCTCTGATATATAGTGAGTGTTGCAGTGATGTCTTCTCCCAAACTACTCTGCTATCTAAAAGGAGTCATTTTCACCCACACAGGGTTTAAGCTTGTACTAATGGTGGATTTTTCCTGGGATTAGAACTGCTGGACTATTTGTTACTGAGGCTGCTGGCCCTCTCTGAGACCCTCTTGTGTTCACAAAGTCAGGTTTCCCTGACACCAGGGAACCAGGGACAGTGCCGTAGTCAGCTTCATTCTTTTCTCTGTGATGCCCTTCTGTTTCTCTGATTTTCAGCTTTATCACCTCTGACTTCATTTCTAAAGCACTTATCTTTCTCCTTATTGAATATCTGTTTTCTATCTGTACTAGTTCGAGGTCATGGAGAAGCTATGAACTATTGCCTACTCCTAATCTGCCATTTCTCTGCCACCATTCCTATTATTGTTGCGTTTTGGTTTAATTTATGAAACCTGATATATATCTAATTTTGTTAAGATTCAGTGGGATGTCTGTACCAATCTATTATCTTAGTTACATAATGTGAAATATAATTATAAAGTTTAAATTTTTTCTCAAAATTTATAATTGGATTCTAAAAGGTAATTAGCTCTCATCTCCATATACTTAGGTGGACAAGACATTTTTATGACAGAAGAACAGAAGAAATACTATAATGCAATGAAAAAATTAGGAACGAAGAAACCTCTAAAACCCATTCCGAGACCTCTGGTGAGAACAATTCAGTGATTCTAAATATATGATCTGATAAGGCATTATGAAGAACTCAGATTGCTGCAAAGCCATCCAAGTTTATAGGATGGCTTTGCAGACATTTTTGTTTTCATTTTTATTTGTTATGGCCAGCCCAGCTTGCCCTGAGGGTGGGGCTGGCCAGCATGTGATGCCAGGGATCGAATTGCAGTCCCTGCAGTTGCCTAAGCTTTCCTAAGCAGGAGCTTTAGACCACTGAATCATCTTGCCTGTCCTGCAGACATTTGTAAATTATCTAAAAACTCAAAAATTCAGATACACTTGAGTCCTTAAGAAAATTAGGTATTCATATTTATTAGTACCAGCCTGGAAAACTTATTTTTGGTGAACACATGGTAGGTCTTTAGTATATACACATTGCCATGCTACAAACTTAGAAGGTGATTTGAGCTTAATTAGTTTAAAATATATTTATAGGGGCTAGTGAGATAGTTTAGTGGACTAATGCACCTGCTTAGGCAAGCACAGGGACCACGGTTCAAACCCTGGTACCACGTGTGTTCCAGTCCTGCCCCCTGGGCAGGCTGAGTTGGCCACAGAGTTCTGGCTTGGTGGCATATGCCTGTAATCCCAGTGCTGAGGAGGCTGAAAATAGGAATGTCACTGAGTCCAAGTTGGGTAGTGAGACTCTGTAACAAAAATTTAAATAATAATAATAATAAATGTGTTTATATTTACTTTAATAAGTGTGAATGCAGTGACTGGTGTGAGAACAAGGGCTTGCATACTTGCCTTTACCTCACAAGTCTTTACAATAACTCTGTATGGGGGGTGCTTTTCTGTAAAGCATCAGACAATGAGCCATTCAGTCTTGGCTGGTCCTGTGGTTTCTGACGCTCCTTCTGCACTCCTGTCCTCTGCTATTGTGGCAGAAAACTGTCATAGAAAAGGAACAAATCAGTGTGGTTCCGGTATAGCACAATTGTATTTATGTACATAGAAGTTTGAATTTTATATAACTTTCAGGTATCATAAAATTTATTATTTTTCTGACTTTTTCCCCTGAACATTTAAGCATGCAGAAGCCATCCTGAGATCATGCACAAAATAAAAAGAAACTAGGGATTTGGCTGCATTTCACTTGCAGGTCCTAACTTGCTAACCCCTGCTCTCTATGAATCCAACCTTATCAAGGGCTATGGCTCCAGATAGAAGAACTCAGTGCTGCTGGGTGCTTCTAATCTAACTGCAGAGAGGAATGCCATACTGCATACATGTCTGAGAGCACTGGGATTATAAAGTGCAGACTGAACATCCCTAATTAAAATTCACAGTAAATTTTGGAGTCATAGTACATTCTACAATGACATGGAATACTTTCCAATCACTTAAATCTTTAGGTGATTTATGCTCCTAATCTCCCTTTGTTTAAGTGTTGGAATTAGCCAAGGCCAACACTTACCCTTTCTTACATTTCTTCTTTGCTTTGCTTTCTTCTTGGTGTATCATTTTTCCATCTCTTTGCAGACTTCTTAGATACATTCTCACATAGGAAATGCCCTTGACTTTATGATTCCTTGATAAGAGCCTAGAGCTCCCAGAACATAGGCTAAAAATCACATGTAAATGTAGCATCCCTGGTGTGTTCACTCATGCCTTTTGAGTCAGTGCTGATACCATTGAGCCCACCGACATCTTCGTTCCAGTTTGTGTATCCCGTACATATTTCTACCTGCTTAGGACCGTAAGATGTTCCTTTGTCGCCTCTAACTCAACATTTTCAGAACTTGTCTCATATCTCATTCCCCAAAAACTCTTGACCCTCTGTTCTTTTAAAAAAATTATTTATTCATTTGTTATGGCTAGCTCAGCCTGCCCCAGGGGTGGGGTTGGCACAGCATGTGGTGCACTGGGATCTAACAGTTGCCTAAGGGTGAACTTGCATGTTGGCAGTCTCTGCAGTTGCCTAAGCTTGCTTAAGCAGGTGCTCTAGACCACTGAGCCATCTCACTGGCCCCCAATCCTCTGTTCTTTAGGTGGTTAAATGGATCCACCTGATAGAAACAATAGCCTCAGCCTTATCTTTCCAGCTCCTTACATTTGGCACTGACTACTCTTGCTTCTGTCCATGTTAACTCTTTAATCTACATGCTGTATCTTTACTGTTACCACTACAAACAATATAGTCTTTTGCACAAATTATTTTAATAGATCCCAAGGCGGTCTAAAGATGCATTCCTAGGGGCTCATGAGTTATCTAAATAGAATAGTGAGTGCATACATTGATTAGATAATGATAGAAAATAATCCCATACATGTATAATTGTATAATCATAAATTGTATGTAAAAATTATATCATCATAAATGACATAAATTTCATTGTCTGAATTTATGTGTAAGAACAGTTTCTACTCTGTCAAGAACGAAAGTAGTGCCATATACTAGTAATAACAAAGAAACTAGTGGAATAATTGAATCATTTCATTCTACATGATTGATTAGTAATGCAAACTAGAGGTACCTGGACCCGAACAACCTCCACATTGCAGACAGCTTGGCTGTCTACACAGAATCCAATTACAAGCTCACCCTCAATAATAATATGATAAAATCCATTTTATTCTTTCCATTTTTTATTAATCATTGGATTAGAATCCTATCTAGGCTATTCTAACAAGAATTAACAATTACATGCAGGGTTTTGGCTAAGTATAAGTTATTATTCTGAACTATCAAAAAGATTTGCACTTGTTCATTCTATTTTATGCAAGTTACTTAAATAAGAAGATATTTTCTACATTAATATTTTTGAAATAAAAAATCAGAAATAGACAAAATATACACATTGAGATTTATATTTTTAGTATTAAATCCAACAAGAGCTGCATTATTTCATTGAAATAACATACTCTATCACACCAGAGTAATATTGCTAATAAGATTTTTAATCTATGGTTCTGTTTTAAAGTAAAATAAAAACTATAACCCTATCCACTTAATTAAAGCCTCCTGCTTAATTAAATTTAAATAAAAATCTAAATGAAAAAAAAGCAGCCGGGCGTGGTGGCTCACGCCTGTAATCCCAGCACTTGGGAGGCTGAGGCAGGAGGATCGGTGCGAGTTCGAGACCAGCCTGGGCTACAAAAGTGAGCTCAAGGCCAGCCTCAACTGCATAGTGAGACCCTGCCTCAAAAAGACAAAAAAAAAAAAAAAAAGAAAGAAAAAAGAAAAAAAAGCAAGAATTTTTTGCCCTTTTAGAAAGGTCGGTGTATTTTTCAAGGCACTTCCTTAATCATGAAAAAACAAATCCTGCTGTATGAATGTGCCTCTTAAATATATGCAATTTCATGATGAAAACTCAAAATAATCAATGATTTCTTCTTTTTTTTCTCTCTTGTCTCTCCCTCTTCAGAACAAATGTCAAGGTCTTGTGTTCGACCTGGTCACACACCAGCTCTTTGATGTGTTCATCCTAGGTCTCATTGTCCTCAACATGATTTTCATGATGGCTGAGACGCGAGACCAACTTAATTCCACGACCATCGTCCTTGAACATATCAACACAGCCTTTGTGATCACCTTTACAGTAGAATGTCTCGTCAAAATCTTTGCTTTGAGGCAATACTACTTCACCAATGGCTGGAATTTATTTGACTGTGTTGTCGTGGTTCTTTCTTTTGTTAGTAAGTGAATTCATCAGCCAAGGAGCTTTAAACTGAGAACAATAAGTAGACCTGCACACATCACCCTTTGCAAGTGTGTCCAAACTATTCATAAAGCAACAAATTAGGCTCAGTGCAGTTTTTGGAAGGAAACAAAGGTTATACTAATGCCACTAAGATTGCTAAGCAATATAGAATATTTTCCATTCCCTTATGTACACAACTGAAATAGATTTATTCAATAGTGATATATAAAATGAATATGACTTAGAAATTATGTGGTGACATTTGACCTATCCAGGTAAGCCAAAGTTCTACCTTCCCTATGTAACTCTGAGCACTAATAAGCTTAAGGATTTAGCACTTGGTATCCATGGTTTTCCTTATTTCAAAATCCACATGGATTCCAGATCACAGTTACTGGACTTCCCCTCCTCTATAGGCTCATGGTCTACTAAGATTGGGCTTCCAAAAGTGTTGACAGGAATAAACAGTGCTTTCCCTTTATGCTGAATCCCATGCTCATTCCAAACACAGTGTAAACTGTGCTTGTGTCAGCTATGTCAACCCATTCATCAACCAGCCTCATCCTATAATCACTATATTTCCCCTAACCATATATAGGTTACCTATACAGTGTGGCTAATGGTAGGGGAAAGAGTGTTACTGCCATGTGTGTGTGTGTGTGTGTGTGTGTGTGTGTGTGTGCTGAGTATCAAACTCAAAACTTTGTACATACTAAAATGAACTCTATCACTGAGCTATATCCTCAGCACCTGCCTTACACCCTTTTATAGAATACATGCACAACTTTGCAGTTAAAAGCATTGGAGATTACTTTGGATTTTTTTGAAGTCTAATTTTAGCTAAACATTAATTTGACTTTTTATAATTATGTAAAACTGCTCAGGAGCCCTTCTTATGGTTCAGAAAACAGTGAAGACAAGGAAAACTGATTTCACAAGTAGATACTTGTGTGCTGTCTCAGGAAGGATGCATGAAACAGATACATTAGATCAAAATATTTTGGTTCCTTATGCTACTGAGGCAATGTAAGTACATCAGAGATTAAAAGAGTGCTTCAGTTCATAGTCTACTCTGGTTTCTAAGCCATGAAGTTTATGCAGATAGTTTGGTGGCAGATCTTCCCACATTTTTACAGTAGATAAACCTTCATTTTTGTTGGTCAATTCGAATCACGTGTTCTGGTGAAACTGGCAGCTGCAAGAGAAGTCAGAAAATGAGTCAATAGAGAGCAGCAACAGAAGTCAGTAGCATGAACCTGGGGCCGCACCCCACCCCAGGAGCTCAAAGGGCTCTTTCTCTAATAAGCAAAGATGTTCATTCACTCCTTCCACCCTTCCTTCCAGGCCTCACCAGGTACTGTGCAGCTTATGCAGACATTAATCCACTCAACAGTGTCAGACTACTGACTTTGCTCATGCTGTATAGCATTTGCACAGATGGATGAGAAAATCCACACATTAAGCCAAATCCTGCTCATCAGTGTGAGCAAAAATCTATGTCCCTTTGCCAGGACATCTGTCATCTAGTTTTTAGCTTTGACATTCCCCCAAGCTCCTGCCTAAGCTTTCAGAACAATATGTTTTGAAAGTATTGGTTGAAGTGAACCTCTTTCTATAGGAGTTAACAATCTAGTTGATGTATTAAAATTCACTTATTTTAAAATGTCAGAGGGGCTGGGGAGAGAGCTCCATAGCATAAGCACTTGCCTGGTAAGTGCAAGGGCCTGAGTTCAGTACCTGGTACCACCAAAAAAAAAAAAAAAAAAAAGTCCGAAGAAGATAGAAAACCTAATTGAACAGAGTTCAAAGAATGAATAGCATTTTATGTGCTTAATTGGTGAAAAAGGTATCAGAGGAGAAGGTTCTAGGTCTTAGGGATGAATGTTGCTGAATTGACACTTCATACATTTGACATCATGCCAAAGTCGACTGCCCAGCTAATGAATGGGTTAAACTTTGGCACAATTCAGCCCCAAGTGTGGTATATCATCCTCTAGTTCTCTTCTGTCATGAGGTAATGGCAGAAGCATTTTCACCGCCTGTGACACACTAATGGCCTTAGAGGACTCTGAGAACAAGAACAACCCATGTCTACATGAGGCAGATGCATCCCAGCCATGCTATAATGTTTGGGCCCAATATGAGTTACATTAAATTTTTGTATCACTTGGCTTTAGAGCAGGCAATGATAAAATAGGTCCTATTTTAGACCAAGTGTTCAACTGCCCAAAACTCTTCTTGGAATGATGCCATTTCTGGAGTGTCCACAGCAACAGAGAAAATGTCTCTCAATTTCATGCCTTATGCTTTGTGAGATTTGACTGAGAAGTTCTTGGAGAGAGCTTATTGACAAATATAAGATTCATAAGCAACTTTAGCCTAAAGATAAGCATTCCAGTACCAGATCTCCCTCCCTCTTACACAGACAGTGGCTCTTTCATCAGGTAAGGTTTCTTACCTATAGCAGGGCTGTGTGCAGATTTCTTTAAGCAAATAACAGCTTGTCCCTTTTTAAAGGAACTTTGCAATTAAGGATTCCACAATTTCAACTGGCAACAGAGGCTTAAGCCATCTACTAAATTACAGAAATTTCTCCTTGCACATTAATCTAAAAGCCCAGTTTTTCTGTTTACCTTCTTGGATGGAGAACTATTGCATTTGTTACTCGATGAGTGGCTTTAAAAACTTCAATATTGATAATACACTTCAAATATGTGTGATAATTCACGAAATAGCCATTTGTGAACTGCAGTCCTTTCCCTGGTTGTCATCAGTATTTTATGCATTCTATTCTATCTAAAGCTGTTTAGTTCCTGGATATTATTTTTCAAGTTAAGGCACTGATAGGTATTTTCTCTGATATTAAAAAGAAAATGCTTCATGCTGTATACAAATTACCAAGTATTAATACAAAGTTGGTTCTACTGGAACTCTGAGGCAGAAGATGGAATGGGTTTGAAACCAGTGTGCCTAATGGCGATTCATTAACTCTTCTTCTCTAGGTACAGTGGTTACCTTCCTGAAAGAAACCGGGTCCCTGCCTTTTCCTCCAACACTCCTCAGAATTGTCCGTTTGGCTCGAATTGGCCGAATCCTGAGACTTGTTCGGGCAGCACGAGGAATCAGGACTCTCCTTTTTGCTCTGATGATGTCCCTTCCCTCCCTATTCAACATTGGTCTTCTACTCTTTTTGGTTATGTTTATTTATGCCATTTTTGGTATGAACTGTTTTTCTAACATAAGTCCAAAAGGAGGAATTGATAATATATTTAACTTTAATACTTTCTCTAGCAGCATGCTGTGTCTCTTCCAGATAACCACATCTGCAGGCTGGGATTCTCTCCTTGACCCCATGCTGGGACCACACATAGATAAGCCTTACTTCCCTGGTCTACCCATTGCCTACTTTGTCAGTTACATCATCATCTCCTTTCTCATTGTGGTCAACATGTATATTGCTGTGATTCTAGAGAACTTCAATGTAGCCACTGAAGAAAGTGAGGAGCCTTTGGGTGAAGATGACTTTGAAATATTTTATGAAGTCTGGGAGAAGTTTGACCCCGAAGCAACACAGTTTATCAACTATTCTGTCCTTTCTGATTTTGCTGATGCCTTGCCTGAGCCTTTGCGTGTGGCAAAACCAAATAAGTACCAATTTCTGGTAATGGATTTGCCAATGGTAAGTGGAGATCGCCTCCACTGCATGGATATTCTCTTTGCTTTCACCACCAGGGTGCTTGGTGATTCCAGTGGCCTGGATACTATGAAAGCAATGATGGAGGAGAAGTTCATGGAAGCCAATCCTTTCACAAAGTTATATGAACCCATAGTCACCACTACCAAGAGAAAGGCAGAGGAAAAGGGTGCTGCCGTTATTCAAAAGGCCTTTCGAAAGTACATGATGAAGACGGGCAGGTATGCTATGGAAAACAGACCTCCTTCACCACCCCAGAAACTCTGCAATGGAGACCTGTCTGGCTCTGAGGTGCCTAAGCGCAAGGTTCATTATGACTGAGCCCCTTATCTGTACCCCTGCCTCAGCCTCACAGCCCTCAGCCTCAGGACTTCCCGGTCCATGGTTTGGTGTGTGAACAGCATGGAACTCGCTGAACTCCCATTTATTTTCTCTGGCTCAAAGAAGTGAGATTTGAGTATTCACTTTAATCCTTGCAGAGATTTAAGATAAGGCTGCTGTCTTAACCACTGGTATTATTCAATAAGGAAGGAGACCTAAGAAAAGTTCCAGAGGACATGTTAGGGTTGAAATATGCATCAAGTTATGTAAAAACAACAGTAAAAACCACCAAATCACATCAAAATTTAAATAGTGTTCCTGGATGTTTCTAAGTATAATAACCAATACCTCTGTTTACTGTTTTTCTGATGCAAGTATGTAGTTTGATATATGTAGCTTTTTTGCATGCCAAGTGAAAATTTAAAATCTTCCAGTAAAGGAACAACTCAGCATTAACTAAATTTGATGAATTGCAAAACTAAAGGCATATTCTTGACTTGTCAGAAGCTATAATCTGTTATGTAATAAATAAAAAATAAATAGCCTTTCAGTTTACATATCATTAAGATAGTACAGTAATTTGTTGCGTTTTCACTGTTTGGAGATATTAGAGATTGAATACAGATTCTTCGCTCTGAACCATATCTTCAGCCCCTTTCAAAGTTTTTAAGACAGGGTTCTTGTTAAACCACCAAGTAGCCAAACTGGACTCAAATTTTCAACCCTTCTGCCTCAGCCCCCTAGAATGCACAGGTAACAACTGTTTTACCCTGCTGGCACACTAATATTTTCATCTTGTTTTGTGTGAATAGTAGTTTAATGTGGTTCTTTGTTTGGAACTAAAGACTAGTGCCAGCAGTCTGTCTGGTACACATTTTGAATTGACTATTCAGGGTCCAAAAACCATCCTTCTTAGTATCATGACTTGTCTCACAAGGTGACTGAACATGGAACTAGGAGGAGCTGTGTGTGCTGTATTCTTGAGAACAAGTCTACAAAGAATCCAACATCCTTTGTTTCTGGAACCAGTGAAGAACCCCCACTTGACCCTGAATAAAATTTTAGCAATGAGCACCTTACATGGAGAGGCCACACTTAGCAGCATGCGGGCTGCAAGCCTAGGAGGTGTACGATATAATGTCTAACAGTACCTTTAACCCTTTGAAAGTCCTATTCTCCATTCTGGCTGAATGTCTGCATGATACAGCTCAGAGAACAACCCATGTCTATCATGAGGGCACAGCAAGCACAGTCCAAGGCTTTCATGAATATTAGAGACACGCCCAGAGCATTAAACAAGGAATTGACTGTCTAAAAGTTCCTAGATTGTGATTCTGTAGGTCTAGAGGAAGAGTTGACAGGAATAACCTTGGCATTCTGTATTCTAGAGGTGGAAAGAGTAGATGTGTCTGTCAGCAGCTGGGGTCTGAGCTTGAGCCTCTGACCGACAACACTCCTGTGATGAACCAGAGATTATTTTCAAAGACTAATCACATTCAGGCCTTGCTTTTATGACTGTTTTAGGCAGTTTTATGCTCTGGAGCATTGATTTAAAAATAGTAATAACATCAGTATCTAATATTTATCTAGTGGCTACTATGCATTGGACATTGGCTGAGCATTTGTCCTAAGTAACTTCAGTTGAAAATGTAGCAAGCCAGTAAGTATAAGCTATGCCTCCTTTAAAAGTCAGGACACTTGTGGCTTAGAGAGGTTGAACAACTTACACACACACATAGCTTTGCACCCTGCCTGGAATGAAGGGTCACGAAGGATCAGGACATCTTTGAAATGGACTGTAGGGCTCTGTGCAGGACTGTAAGGCCCCTTGGTTCTAAAGTTATGGCTAAGTTCTCCTTGGGTCATGGAAATGACTGATGGCTTTCTTAAGTGATTCCTCTGGTTGTAATCACTGAGAATTCTATAATCCTTACCAGGTTCTCTTGGAAAGATGACTGATGTCATCATTCTGAGGTGAGTAACTCTTTAGTACAGATGGAGAAGGATCTAGAAGAACATCATGTTGCCCACTCTGGCTAATATTTAAGGACCAGGGTGTGATCTGCTTGGTGCAGGAGCTCCAGCTGTCCTTTACATCTGTCTGCCCTTACATGGTTTTATTTGGGCAAGACTGGATTCCCAGAGTCACATGGCTTCTGCTTGAAGCTGAATTGCATTTCCTTCACTAGATGGCAGCAAATACCCAAGGTGGTTCTTTTCTAAGTGCTATATCACAATATCTGTGAGCCTGGCACTTGGAGAGCCAAGGCGGGAAGCTGTGAATTATTTGAAACTTGGGTGGGTGCCAGAAAGCTCAACCTCCTCAGAGATCCCTCTCTCTGTGCAAATTCTCAGCATACCCCAAGAGGCAGTGTTGTTGGTCTGAATTCTGTTGCCTGTGGCTGCACTGAATATCCATGGTAAACAGCCCTAGAGGCACATGAAGCCAGGCCCCTGTCCTGACTCCTCTTCTCCAGGTAATTAAACCCTGCTCCATTTGGTCAACAGTCATGTTCCTGAGGACCAAGATAGTACACTTAGTTACTTTTCTCTTTTTGCTGAGACAAAATACCTAATACCCAAAGTTAAAGGGAGAAATAGTTTACTTAGCTCACAATCTGTAGAGGTTTTAGTCCATCATTGGCTGGCTCAAAGGCAGCATGGCTTGGCAGAGGAACATCACAGAGGAGAACCAGTTCAGTTTTGTGGAAGACAGCAAAGGCAAGCAAGCAAGGGTCAAGACAAGTCTCTATTCACTTATATTGTATCCAGGCTGAGGTGCCAAACCAATCAGGGAACTGGTTTTATAATTGCCCAGCCTTAATCCAAGGACCTTAATCCTAATGTTGCACCATGGATAATCACACACTCTAGAGTCAGTCACTTGATAAAGCCCCACCAATGACCACATAAGGCTTTGGAGGGACATCTAGGCACATCATAGCCTATGGCATGGGTCATGGTGGCTCACCAGGGGCCCTTAACCTCAAGAGGAAATATGCTAATTAGGAAAAGACTCGGACAAGTGTTCACACGATGATAACATTATAACAAGTGCCACCAACCAGAGACAGACCTCTGCTCTGGGGATATGAATGGAGGAAGATCCATGAGAGAGACATCTGAAATGAGCTTGGTGAAGAAACAGTAATTTGACAGGTGGCTGTGGTTTTGAAGGGTTACTAAAATGGAGGAGTAGAAAGTATAAGGAAGTTTGGGTTATGCAACTAAATGAACTAGCATAGATAGTGGGCATCAGCAACCAGATCTTAGAAATGCACTGCTATTGGACAGTCTGAAATGCCACAGGAAGTTACAAAGACTAGAATCTATTGAACACTTAATCTGTGCCAGATAGTCCTTAACCAGCATTATCTCATTGAATCTTCTCAAAAACTCTGATGTAAAAATTATGTTTAGTCTACATTATGCAGGTGAAGAAACTGAGACTTGGAAAAGATATAAGGCCATACAGCCAGTCTGTGGCCGCCAAGATTCAGGTGCAAGCATGTGGCTCAAGACTTCAAGCCATCCACTGTGACATCTCCCTGACCCACAGAATGGAGAAACAGCACAGGGAAAGCTAAAGGGAGACTGCAGGGGCTACCTGGCAGTGTTTGTGAATCTCTAGACATCAATTTCTTCTCTTCCTGGGGAGACACTGACAGGTGTTTTAGTGGGAAGAAAAGATAACAGGACAGGGCATGCAGGGTGGAAAGGTAAAAACAGATGCCATCATGTGGCCCTGGCAAAGAAGAAGCCCTGAGCCAGGAAGAACACAGGGCAATGCAGTGTAACCATATGATTCTCGTTCCACCCGACCAGCCATGGAAGAAGAGGCTGGGACATATTAGAATTTTTGATTAGGGGGCAGTGGTGATAGCTCAGCAGCATAATGCCAACTGGCAAGCACAAGGTCCTAGATTTGATCCCCAGAAACAAAAGAAAAAAAAGAATTTTTGATTAGGATAACAAGACAGGTGACCATGCAAGTTACCAAGTTAATAAGCATATGTATGAAGAGTAAGGCTTGTTGGTTTGCTTCGGTTTGTTTGCATGGCTAAGGAAAAAAAAAAAAACAAAAATTAGTTCACTGTTCAGTCCTCTGAAGTTTAAGATCATAGGTCCACAGGAAAATCTCTAGGAAGGCCTGGAAATTGAGAACAATGAGTGGACAGGCATCCTCATCACTAGGAGTGGATGAATTCCTACGAGGATAGAGCACAATTCTCTAACCTATTCTTCAGGGCTGAGAACTTGCTCATAAAGTGACATGAGACAGTTTGGGGCAGGGTATGGGAAGATAAGTAAAGTAAATATTACAGAACAGAATATGGGCAGAGAGCAGGTTTCACAGGAGAAATTCAGACCCAAGATGAGATAGATTTCAGTATCTTTAGCCCCATCCCCAGTATGTAGTGTGCATGAGCCATGCTGTGCCACAGTTGTTTCCAGAAAGGACCCTATTTCTGTCTTTCTCTGCTTTCTCATAGTGTAAGTCTGGGAGCATGTGCTACTTATAAACAGACTCAGGAGCTGGCTGTGCCGGGGAGTAGTCCAGCAGTGTCATCTACGGGCACCAAATGCCCCTGAGGAAATTGAAATACTGTACAGCTCCCCTGCTTGCAGAGCCAGAGCCATTAGTCCCAGAGAATTTGTTGCCTGGCAACCAAGATAGAACCTCCAGGGCCATTCAATGGGCACTCCTTTCCCTTCACACACAAGGAATAATCCAAGAGACAGAAAATAAGAGCTAGAATTTATTGAGCACTTATTCTGCACCAGGTAGTCCTTCATCAGCATTAGCTCAGTGAATCCTCACAAAACCTCTATTAGGTAAATATTATGTGTAACCTGCATTATGCAAGTAAGTTAACAGACTTGGAAAGGAAATCTGAGGCTTATTCCAGGCCAAACAGCCTACCTGACCACCAAGATTCAGATGCAAGCATGTGGCTCAAGACTTTAAGCCATCCACTGTGATATTTCTCTTCCCCACAGACCAAAGGGACAGTACAGTTGAAGCTTGAGGGAGGGTATGGGGTTGGTCTGTTGGTCCTTGTGATCCTCTAGACATCAGTTTCTTCTCTCTAGACATACTGGCATTCTTCCAAAGTTCTTTTTACAGTATGGAAACCTGCACTGGGGAGATCTGAGTTCCCTCTTGGATTTAATGTACTCATTCTCTGTCAATGTATTTGGCTCCCTCGTATTTTTATCCCTTTACTATTCTTTTTTTTTTTTTTTTTTTTTTGGTCTTTTTGAGACAGGGTCTCAGTATGCAGTTTAGGCTGGCCTTGAGCTCACTTTTGTATCCCAGGCTGGTCTCGAACTCACACCGATCCTCCTGCCTCAGCCTCCCGAGTGCTGGGATTACAGGCGTGCGCCACCACACCCGGCTCCGTTTACTATTCTTTCCTTGCCTTTCTCCAACTCTGGACAATCTACTTCTCTAAGCCCAGATGCTCCAAAGGCAATATACTTCTATTAATGTAGATTCAAGTGGCTGGCCACACAGCAGTGGTACAAGAGCCATCCTAAGTGTACAAGTGTAACCTTACTTCACCTCCATCAATGCCCCTCCATGTGTGCCACTGTGAATGAGTACAGAGGTTAAATTTGAAAATTGTCCCTGCTGTGCCAACAAAGTGTCAAGTCCCCTTACTGCCTCTTCACACTATAGTGGTTCTTTCTATATTTGAAAGTCACTTATTGAATCAAATACGCTGGTAACTCATATTCTATTTATTTGTGATCCCTGGCCAGATTTCCAAATAGTCTTTCTCATAAATCACTAGTTTAAAGTGTAGTACTTGACAAATATTTCTTTAGATATACGTACATGTTTCAAGAAGGCTCTGGATCACCCATCTTAGCAGGGAAAGTGGAAAGGAAAGATGGCTACTAAGTCATGAGAAGGCAATGGAGCCTAAAGTGACAGCCACCTCTCTAGGGAATGATGGTTCCTGCAAAGAAAATGTCACCTGGAGCTGGGAGTGACTGCTTTGTATAGGGGTAGAAATACAAAAGGATATGGAAGATTTGGACAAAAACTACTGATCAACGTGATCTACTTGCTATATATACAATTCAATAAAAGTAAGGTACACAATGCCTGCCCTGCCCCTGAGGTGCACTGAGATGGCAATTGAGACTTGTCGTGGTGGCATGAACCTGTAATCCCAGCTCCTGGGATGCTGTAAACAGGTGGACCACTAGGAATTGACCCAGTAGTGAGTACACCCTGTAGACCCTTTCCTAAAATATATATATGTATATATATGTACATATATATACATATATATATATGTACATATATATATATGTACATATATATACATATATATATATATATGTAAAAAGTAAAAAAAAACACATTCTTTAAAGTGCATGCAGAATATTTCCAAAGTGAGATTAAGAAATTTTTAATAAATTTCAAACGTTCAAATCCTAAAATATGTTATTAGATTGTATTGAATTAAAAATCAACAATAGAAAGATGCTTGGGGATCGCTAAGAACGTGGAAATAAAAAACAATAATTCTCAAGTTCTTTAATTCATTAGTTAAAAAAGGAAACAAAAAAATTTGAATTAAAGAATAAAAACACAATGTATGAAAATGTGTAGCTGGAGGGACATGTATAGCATTAAAGTGTTATATTAAATAAAGTTACCAAATCAAAGACTTTCTCAGCTTCCATAATGAACTGGAGAAAAGAGAGTAAATTCAACCTGAAGTAAGCAAAAAAAAAATAATAATAATAAAATAAAAAATAAATAAAAATAAATAATAAAGATAAGAAAAATAATAAAATATAAAGCAGGAAAATAATAGAGAAAACGAAAAACTGTGATAAATCTTTAGCTGGACTAAGTAGGAGAAAAAAAAGAGATAAATGGTGAATATCAAAATCAGAACAGTGATATCACCACAAATTCTACAGCTAGTAGGGTCATAATTTCATTCTGATATGCTCAACAGCACAGATGATGTAAAAAAATTTCCCAAAAGACACAAACTAACCACATTAGAAAAGAAATGATAATGTGGATAGTGCTGTATTTGCTTAAAAAATGATTAGCCAAAGCCCTTACCACAAAAAAAATTTCAGGCCCAGATGGCTTCAGATGATGAACTATCTGAAAAGATGAAATGTTCCAGTTCTATACAAATTTCCAGAAAATTAAAGAGAGAGCAATAGGGTTACAGAGATAGCTTGCTAGTCCAAGCGCAGGTACAAGGAACCTGGTCTGATCTCTGGTACCACATGTGGTGCTGGGCCCGGGAACCCCAGGAGTGCCACACCAAAACTTGATATGGTGGCACATGCCTGTAAGCCCAGAGCCGGGAGGCTAAGACAGAAGGATTACTGTGAGTCTGAGCTGTGTAGTGAGACCCTGTACCAAACAAATAAATAATATCTATAAATAAAGAAAGAAAAAAATTTTTTTAAAAGACAGAGTAATATTTTCAGTTCCTTCTATGAGGCTAACATTACCCAGATATGAGAACTAAAGACATTTCAATGAAATAAAACTATTGATCAATATTCTTTATAAATATAGATTCAAATGTTTTTTATGAAGTTTAGCAAATAAAAACCAGAAGTATAATTTTTTTCAATACACCAAACTGTTTGGTATTTACAAAAATGCATAACTGGCCTAATGTGGAAAGTCCAAGTGCTCCAATATATCGATTGGCTAAATAAAGGAGAAAAACCTTAAGATCAAAAAAGACATTTATCAAAATCTAACATCCACTTGTGATATTTTTAGACAAGATCTAAACTTTGGTGAAAGGCCTGGAATCCGTGAGAACTACTTGTCATAGGGTACCTTCCCTTTCAGCTGAGGCACTAAGCGGGGAAGTCTGATTATACCATCACATTCAATATTATACAAAAAATTCAAGCCAAATCAATAAGGCGATAAAGGCAAAAGATACACAGATAGATTTGAAAAAAAAGTAATACATGCCGTGCTGGCCCTGCTCCCGGGCCATGCTGAGACTGTGTTTGAGATTGGGCATAGTAGAGCGTGCCTGTAATCCCAGTGCTTGAGAGGCTGAAAACAGAAGGATCACTATGAATCCAATCTGTGCAGTAACACCCTGGAGGCCCTGTACTAAATACATGAAAAAGTAGTACTATCTTTGTAAATGTTGTAATTGAATATGTACAGAATTCTATGGCATCTACAAAAAAGTGAAGTTAGCAAGGTAATGGTATACAACTGTATTTCTATACACTAGCAGATAGCAACTGTAAATCAATTTGAAATTCTATTAATAATCATATGAAAAATAGAGATAGCCAGGCGTGGTGGCACACGCCTGTAATCCCAGCACTCGGGAGGCTGAGGCAGGAGGATTGGTGCGAGTTCAAGACCAGCCTGGGCTACAAAAGTGAGCTCAAGGCCAGCCTGAACTGCATAGTAAGACCCTGTCTCAAAAAAAAAAAAAAAAAAAGATAAATATGGCTACACAAGCCCAAGACCTGTGTACTGAAAAGTATGAAATATTTCTGAGGGAAACCTGAACATATAAAGAAAGATAGTGCCACAGCCACGGGTCAGAAGCCTCATATTGCTAAGATACTCCCAAAGAAATCCCAACCAAAGTTCTTGCAGATTTTTGTACAAATTAACAAATTGACTCTATAATTTATATGAGTGGGCAAGGCACCAAGAATGGCAAAAACAACTTCGAAAAAGAACAAAACTGAAAAGGTTCACACTGCCTGATTTCAAGAATCATTATACAACTGTAGCAACAAGACAATGTATTACAGACCTGACCAAAGATAAAGAACCACTGAAACAGAACTCAGAAATAGACCCACAAATATATGTTCACTTAGTATTTAACAAAGACATCAAGGTTATCTATCTATCTATCTATCTATCTATCTATCTATCTATCTATCTATCTATCTATCTATGTATCTATCGTCGATCATCTATTTTTGTCAAGGTAATTTAATAGGAAAATTATGTTCTTCCTTAAAATAGTGCTTCTACAATAATTGGCTATCCATATACCACACATATGAACAGAAATAAATTCAAAATAGGTCAAAAGCCTAAATCTGATCTGAGCTAAACTATAAAATTTTTGTAAGAAAACAGAAGATCTTAGGGATCTTGAACTAGCAAAGATTTTGTAAAAGCAACACAAAAGACATTAACATATGAAGGAAAAATCAATACGTTGTACTTTCTCCAAATAACAAAAGAAAAGGAAAGAAAACAAAGAGATAAAAATAATACAGAATTTCAAGAGATGATAGGAAATTAGCAGTGGTTATTCTATTGCATATTGTACCTTCAAAGTAGTTGCCGTGGTAATCTGTGCACACAAGATTGGACAAGGATGCTGAACACCTGGAACCACTGTGCATTGATGTTGGGTGTATACAAAACACAGCCACCATGGAGAACAGTGTCCTTATTACTCATAAAATTAAATGGTCACCTGCAAGCACAGATTGCAGCCAATCCACTAATAGGTATTCACCCAATAAAAATGAAAACATAATCCCACACTTGTACCTGACTGTTAATGACAACTTTATTTTTTAATAGTTCAAACCTGCAAACAACCAAAAAAAAAAAAAAAAAATTCACCAACAGGTAAATGGATCAGAAAACTGTGGATAGTCAGCCAGTACTGCCCAGTCAGGTTGCACAGAGGAATGAACCACTGATACACAAATTTCCATGAACAATCCTTGCAAGAGTGGTGCTAAGTGAAAACAACTGGAAGAAAAAACAGTCTACAACAGACAAGTCTATTTATATGTAATTCTAGAAAATGTGAGGGCTGATAAGAAAGAGATAAACTGTTTGTTTAAGATGATTTTTGGAAAGAAGGAACATATTCACTATTTTAATTGTGTTGGTAGTTTCACAAGTGAAGAATATATTTCAAAATGTATAAGATGTGCAGTTCACGGCACATGGACTTCAACAATCCTACGAAATCCAGCCTTAAAAGTTTTGGGGTCTACATGGGGGCCTCTCAATGCATGGATCTCTCATTTGAGCACTGAAGCCTGCCTGCTGCTGTTCCCGGCATGACAGCTAAGTCTGGCCCATCTGTGAGACACAGCAGGGAAAGGTGACAGCCTCTCAGAGGGTGGGGAGCAGCTGGCTCAGCTTTGGAGAAGCCTTGATGTGAGAATGATGGTAATGCCCGCAACGGGCATACCAAAGCTCAGTTGACCACACATCATCTGGTCCGACTCCTCATCACACAGAGGAAACACTAATACCTGAGACTGGTGGGTGGTATGGGAAGCAAGGCGCTGAGGGGTAGTGAGCAGGCAGGGTCAGGAACCATCTGTGCTGAGAGCAGGGGCTGCCTGTCGCTTGCCCCTTACCCTGCAATAATCACTCATTGCAGAACTTGCTGCTTAAAAGCTGTTAGGAGGTGGTCTTAGTCCTATCTCTGCCACCCCCTCCCCAGAGTTGGTGAGGACCACTTGGCCATGCAATTCTGTCTCCCAGCCTGTGCCCTCTCTCTCCTGGGACTTCACCTTCTTCTCCCTCCCAGGAGAAGGCTCCATCCTGGAGCTAGAGGATGGGCTTTCAGCACCCTAGACGCTGCCCCAAGAGGCAAGAAAAGCCAGGCTCTTTATGTCTCCCTGTAGACCGTGTGAGCTCACTCCAGTAAAAGTTTAATGCCTAAAAAGTCAATTATACTTAAGAATGCTCTGATGAATACACCAATGGCTTTTTCTCATAGTCACTGGGGCCTGCATCTACCATGGCACTCCCAGCCCAGCATGCTGTGGAAACCTTGCTGCCTTCTCTCCCAGTGGGCTTGGGGGGTGTGGTTCGTCACTGCCTTCCCCTCAATTTGCTTGAGCAAAGCTGTCCCTTCTCTGCGCCTGGCTTTGACATTAATGGCATGGAAAGGCTGATTGAGCTGCTCTCAGGGTACGTGACTGGGCTGCTCATCCTCCTGCACCCTCATCTCTGGGGGAGCAAGTTTAGAACAGGGCATACATGTCGTGTCCAAGGAAGATGAGGAAGTGGCGAGGAGCAAAAATTCCAGCAAACAAGGTGTTGAAAAAGCAGGAGAAGCTCTGGATAGCCTTTGCTCATTCAGAGAGTAAACACATTAGAATCATCAAGCAATGTCCAGGTTATAGTGACCTGGCCACCTTTCCTGGGTGGTTTCCAACTCCACCTGCTACCACAGACCTTTCAACATAGCCCAGACACACCACAGCTGGCTTCAGGCATTTCAAGGCAAGAGCCCTTGAAAGAAAAATATGAGGGCTCCTGGGTCTCCTTATTTAGGCCACAATGAACATTTTACCTCTGAGTCACCCACTCATTACTTCCCATTCAGGTGCTACCAGCCCTTGGGCTGTGCTTTGCCTAACCCTAGGGTTCTGCCCCCACATCTTCCTCATGCCAGCTCCTTCCTCTGAAATGTCCACTCTTTCTTGGCCCCTTCACTTCTTTGGCCTTATTCTTGGGAGGTTTCTCTGCCTAACTTTATTGCAGAATTTGTGGGATGGAGGATGTTCGATCTCCAACAGCTCTGGTATGTCCCATCTTCTGATCCGGGAACCTGGACAGGCAGAGCCTAGGAGTTGGAAAGGCACTAGGGTCAGAGAGTGGAGAGAGAAAGTGAGAGAAGTACAGGGGAGGTGGGCAGGGAGCCAGAGGGCAAAATAAAATTCTTAAGCCTGAGTCAGGCCCTGGTAAATCAGAAACGGTGTCTCCCAGGATTCCACTCATTTGCCTTGAATACCACCTAAGCCATCAACTGAAATCAAGGTATCCACCAGAGGGAACCAAGACAGGTCGAAGTACTGGGCTGGCATTTTTGTGTGGTCCATCTGACATTATATTCTCATGGGTTTTCCTCGAGGCACCAAACCCCTGCTCAATAGCCTGTGGGGCAGTTCCCACTCTGAGAACCAGCATGCCAGCAATGGGCAGCCCCATGGCACAGCCTCCCTCCCAGGCAGGGCTCTTTCCTTCCCACAGTTGGCAGCAGCAGCCAAGCATTACCCCACAGGGGGTGCCTTTGTGAGGCCAGCAGCCTCAGGGTGCCCTCTGTGAGTCACTTCCTGTTATTCTCCACCGAGAAGTCCTGCCATTCTTTAGAGCAAAATTTGACATTTTTGCAAGACTAACTTATGGGGCCTTATGGTCAAGAAAAAGCAAAGATCCTTTCTTTCATATTTACAAAGCCATTAACTGGCTTCTTTATAAAATTAGACTGCATTATAAACTCAATTTGAGTGGGAGTATAGCTTTATTTAGTCCAAAACATCAAGCAATTTTAAGGGATTTCTTTTAACAACCAAATGCTCCATGCTAGGAGACTGTGAGGGGGACTCCACACCCTTTGCTAAGAAGAAGCACTTGTTTCTGTGGTGTGGCAAGGCCACCCTGAGTCCTGCCTGCAGAGCCTGCAGCAGTCCTGGGTGTCCTCAGCAGCAGAGAAATGCAAATGAGGAATCCTCTCTCACCCTTGGTGGGCCACACAGGGTTTCTCAAACTCTAGACCAGGTCCAGGGCCTGTGTAGCTCAGAAAGTTCTCTGCCCATGACCCTGGGCTCTGACAGTCAAGCTTTTAAAGGAAGTTTATTTAGCTGGCAAGACAGATCAGGAGACTAAGTGCCTGCTAGGTGAGCTCAGGGACCAGAGTTCAATCCCTGGCACTACATACTGTGCCAGTCCCACCCCAGATCACACTGAGCAAGCCACTGACGCCAGGTGTGGAGGTGCCCCCTATAATCCCAGCACTGAGGAGGCTGAAAACAGGAGGATCACTACATGTCAGACCGGCGTAGTGAGATCCTGTACCAAATACATAAATAAGCAACGACATAGGGGCCAGGGAGGTAGCTCTGTGGCACAGGTGTCTGCCTGGCAAGTGCAAGGTCGTGAGTTTGAACCCTGGTTCCACCAAAAAAAAAAAAAAAAAAAAAAAAAAAAGCAACAACAACAGAAAGGGAATTTATCACTGGGTCCACATCATGGCTGGGAACGTGGGACTGGTTAGCTGAGTTGCTCCTAACTCTCACCCTTGGTGGGCCACAGAGCATGGGCCACAGGGTTTCTCAAACTTCAGGTGCCTCAGCAGGTACCTGGATGCCAACCATAGGGTGGGGCCCAAGGCTGCATTTCTGATGAGGTGTTGCTGTTATGGTGGTCCCAGAACACCCTTCCCCACTGAGGACAGTAGAAAGGATACCCCGGGTGGCCTAGACAGGGCCCAATGGGCTCAGTCATCTCTGTCTCCCAGGTTCCTGAGGTCAGGTTTGAACCCTCAGGGGTGTGCTCTTCAAACTTTGCCGTGTGCAGGAATTACCCAGGATTTTAACCCTAAACAGTGGTTCTCAACCTGTGGGTCGTGACCCTGGTGGGAGTCAAATGACCAAAACACAGGGGTCGCCTAAAGCCATTCCGAATCATAACTGTAGCAAAATTACGGTTTTGAAGTAGCCACCAAAATTATTTTTTGGTTTGGGGTCACCGCAACATGAGGCACTGTATTGCGGGGTCACGGCATTAGAAAGGTTGAGAACCACTGCAATCTCATGGGGCCCCAGATTTGCATTTCTAACTGCCCAAGGCTGCTGGCCTGGGAACCCATCCACCTGAGGCTTGGACCACAGCAATACTGTGGTTCCGTGGTCTGTGTCCTCCAAAACTTATGGTGAAACTTGACTACGGATGCAGCAGTGTTGGAGGTGGGACCTTGAGACCTTTGCGAGGGACCAGGCAGCAGGCTCCATCTTTCGATGGGATCGATACCCTTCTGGAAGACTGAGCTTGGCCCCGTTGGCCTCTTGGTCCCTTTACCCTTCTGCCATGGGATGTTGGCAGATGCCTGTGCCTTTGTCTCAGGCATCTCAGCTCCAGGTCATAGGGAGAGACATTTTTATTCTGTATGCAGGGCCCAGAATAAAACCAATGAGCAGGTAGTCGCTGTGCAGCACCGGATTAGAGCAGTAGCCATGACCATAGGCAGGACTTGCCACCACAAGAAGAAGCCATGGTCATGATGAGCTGCTCCAGCATGGGCCCCTGCAGCTCGCAGCAAAGCCGTTTGGCCCCATCCTGTGTGTGCTCCTCTCTGAGGCTACCCAGAGAGGAACTGCACTGCTTATGCTGCTGTTGGAAAGAGCTTAGCTCAAGGACAGCTCCCCCTAAGGCGTCTGTGAAAAATGCTCCCAAAGTGATCCTGACTGCAGAGAACAAAATCAGCCCAGGGCACAGGAAGGCTGTGGCAAAGTGGGGGAGGGGGCTGATACACTCTTTCCTGTCGTTCTCTTATTAAAATAAATGGGATTTTATTAGAGACATCACAATAACTAGCTCTTTTAAAAAACATAGTTTCTATCCTCTCTCAAAGTCAGATTTTTATGTATTAAGTTCTGAAAAGTACCTTTTCATCCTTCACCACTTTCTTGCTTCTTGGAATTCAGATGTGGGAGTAGCCACCTTATGCCAATGAGGTACTCTGAAGAATGGAAACTATCTCCCAAGGATGGTAGAGCTAGCGGCAAGCTGAAAAGAAAGAGTGGAGGCCTGAAAGAAACGTGAATCAACTGCGTTACCTTGGGTTACCTACTCCTGCACATCACATTTGCCTTACTGAAAAGAGGTCCACATGTTCCTTAAGCTACTCTGAATCTCTTTTAAGAAAATGTGGGGAATTCCCACCTGATATAGCAATTCTATTATCAACCCTGAAGGCAATGCAATGTATTCTGAGGCATTTATTATTACATTCTCAGAATAAACAGAGGAATTTCAGTGGAGTTTTAAATCACCAGAAAAAGACCCAATCCAGGTGGTGAAGTGGAGAGGGGGTGCTGGGTCTATCTCAGTCAGTCTGCTCTCGGGTGTGCACACCGATGCCATCTCTGGGTGGGGAGCATGTGGCAGGTAGGGACAGCCACACCTGCAAATAGCACCTGGGTGACCTTAGCTGCATCCTTAGCCTCTCAGAGGCTCTGGTTACTGAACAGTGGTGACAATGATGATTGCTTTGCCAGAAGCGGCAGCCTTAGCCTGGGTGGCTCTGGCAGCACTGGCGATTCTCGCTATGCATGAAGTGTTTACTTTGCTGTATGCTAAATTTTCAAGAGTCTAGATGGGGCAGAAAGGCATCCAAAGATAGATCTGTTTCCCCCTGGAGCTCCTAGTCTGGTTCCCAGAAGAGCTGACAACCTGCAGGTAAAACTGTGGCTTGGGACCTAGCCATGCTGGCCTCTGGGTGACATCCTAGCAGCAGCCAGTGCCCTTGTGTTCCTGTATTCCCTGGGAGAGGCTAAGTTCAAGACTAAGTGCTGCCCTTCCCAGGGTCCCTGGAGGTCAAGGGTGTGATCTAAATAGATTCCCTGGGCACTGGATGGCACAGATGTCATTGGGGCGTCAGCTGCCCCCACCTCTCCCCTGGCCTCTCTCTAGGGAAGCCTACCTCTAGTAGGCATCCTAGAGAATGCCTAAGCCCCTGCCCCCAGGGCTGCCACAAGTGCTCAGGGAAAGGGGCTGGCCAGATAGCTCAGGGAAATAAAGCGCCTCCTTAGGCAGATACAGGGACCAGGTTCAATCCCTTGTGCAGATGCCTGCCCTGCCCCCAGGGCATGCTAAGAAGGCAGCTGAGACTGGGCGGTGGTGGCATGCTCCTATAATTTCAGCACTATGAGAGGCTGGAAGCAGGAGGATCACTATGAGTCCAATCTATGTAGTGAGACCCTGTGGACCCTGTACTAAATACATAATAAAATAAAACAAAAAGCAAAAAACAAAAACAAAAAAAAAGCTCAGGGAGGGCCTGCGGATGGAGGACAGTGTGTGCTTATTGCCAGGATCACGGTGCCTGCCACTCTCTCTCGAGTTCACCTGTCATCCCAGCCTGTCTCAAAGCTCTTCTGTTATTGTGCGCACCTACTGCCCACACAGAACGGACAGGGGAGCCCTCCGGGGACTGAACCTGCAGTTGTAGGAGGCACAGGAGCCCCAGGAATAATTATGGCAAACAACTGCCTATCCAAATAAATGTGTCATGACTCCACAAGGCCAGAAGGACATGCATACCCACCTGCCCCAGGATGCCCTGCTGGGCTCAGCCAAGGCAAACCCACCCTAGTGAGCCTGTCTCCTTAGCTCTTTTCTTAGGGACAACTTCTGCTCCTGGTGGCTGCCTTTCCTGCCACCAGCCCAAATGGAACTGTGGGGAAAGGACTTGGTAGGGGGCTGGTTGCAGGCAGGGTAAGGGGTCCCAAGAGCAGCACCCTTCCCTGGCCTTCCTTCTCCCCTCGCTATGGGGCTGTGGCCAACAGGTCAGACACATTGCTCTGCGCAGCAGCGTGGCTCCCAGTAGACACAGGGGTCTGCTGTTTGGGACAGGCGCAGAGCCCCCTTAGGCCCTTTCTCAGAGGCACCCTACTCCGCCCTCTCTTGTGTTCCTCATGAGTCCACCAGCAGACCCTGGCACCACAAGCCCCACGTGCGCGCATGGAGCTCCTCCCCCCACGTGCACACTTTGTCCCAGGTGAGGCCATTGCATCAGGCTCTTGGTGCAAAACCGGCAGCAGCAGGTGTTGCCCCCCGCCACGGCATCAGTGCTCTCCTCCCTCCGTCTTGTACCCTCTGTGGCTCCCCATTCCTTAAAGGCCAGGACGGCTTTCTGCAGTCACTGATCACTAAGGAGGCCTGGTCCCCCCTGCCTGCCACGTAGCATGCTGGAGTCTGGCCACTGCATCTTAGGGAGATGCATCAGGTGCCTCCCTCTCTCCTGCTGCCTCCAGCCTCCCCTGGAGCCTGGTGGTATAGTGCTATGAGCGTAAGCACACACGCCTGTGCCACACTGGCCCAGAGGGCCGGACACAGTGTTCCCTAAACTCTGCAGGAGATGGGATGCTCAGGTTATGAAGTATGAAACAGCGTCCCCAACTGGGGAAAGACAGAGCTGGTGTGGTGGAAGGGGACATTCGCTTTCTGGTGGCAAGTAGGAAGCAGAGAATGAAGAGAGCCTCGGATAAGAATACCCCTTCCAGGGCTGGTGAGATAGCTCAGCGGTCTAAAGCACCTGCTTAGGCAAGCTTAGGCAACCACAGGGAGCACAGCTCAATCCCTGGCACCACATGCTATGTCAGCCCCACCCCCAGAGAAGGCTGAGCCAGCCATAACAGAAAGAAAGAGAGAGAGAGAGAGAGAGAGAGAGAGAGAGAGAGAGAGAGAGAGAAAGGGAGGAAGGAAGGAAGGGAGGAAGGAAGGAAGGAAGGAAGGAAGGAAGGAAGGAAGGAAGGAAGGAAGGAAGAAAGAGTTTTGTTTTGTTTTTTTTAGAATACCCCTTCTTCCAGGTCACACCCTCCATCTCTAACCAGCTGCCAACTCCCAACAGCACACTCAGAAACAAGCCCATCACAGATGAATCGATCTCTGAGTGCAGCACTCCATGGGCCATCACCTTCCACAGTGAACTCAGAAGAGACGTTTTGGACCTAAGCCATAACGGTGCACTCTCCAAAGTTTGGGGAGAAATTTTAAGCTTGAAATACTGGGAGTTTCCAGGGGCGATGGCAGAATAAAACACAGTCCCTTCACAATGTAAAGGAGAGGCTGGATTCCCGGGTGGGTGTCCCAGCCTTGGAGTGCTGTCACGCCAAGCAGTGCTACACAGTTGCTTCACCTGAAGAGGCAGGCACAGATGACCAAGGAGCAAAGCCTGGGTGACCCAGATGAGTACAAAGCCAGAATGCCTCTCCCAACCTGGACAGCGTCCTGCATCTTACAGGGAGAAGAGGAGCCTCAGCAGGACGGAGATGAAGCTCTTTTTCCCGAGGGATGGCGGCTCTGAAAGATGTTCAGTTTAAGTTTAGAAAAATAGTGTAGCATTACTTTCTCCAGAGCATTGTACTGTCCCTCATTGTTCCACACAGGTTTTCAGATCGTTTGAAAGTGGTGACAGCATTGACATCCAGTGGTCTCCTTGCATGACAGCCTTCTCCAGGTGCTGGCTTCTCTCTGAAGGTCCCTACTTCCCTGGCCAGGGGTCCAAGCCCCTCTCTGCCATGGTGCTACAGGCTACCAACTAAACTAGGTCCCCAGATCTACAGGTTGAAACCCTAACTCCCAGCGCAACTGCATCTGGAGAAGGGGCTCTCATGAGATAGATGGGGTTAGAGAAACTTCAAAGAGGAGACCTAATAAGCAGAGGTCTTTTGCTTGTAGTCTGTGGTGCTTGGCTGAGGCTGCTTCAGATAGGACTCAAACTACATTGACTGTGTACATTGGAATCAAAGAGCACGCTTGTGAAAAATGTAGGTTCTAGAAGTTTAACTCCAAACCTCCTGAGAGAGTGGGGGTGGGGGGAGAGACAGAGACAGAGACAGAGAGACAGAGGCAGAGACAGAGAGAAAGAGAAAGAGACAGAGACAGAAAGAGACAGAGAGAGAGAGAAAGAGAAAGAGAGAGAGAAAGAGAGAAAGAAAGAGAGAGAGAAAGAGCTCTGGCAACAGGGTTCCAGAATGTTTCTCTCTGATCTATCCCAGACAATTTCTAATTTTGACATGCACAGCCAGGCAGGCTGCTCCTGCTGATAACATTTGGTTGTCCCCCTACCAGTACCACTTCTGGGTCTCTGTCCCCTCTCTACATTCCCCATCCCAGTCAGCCCAAATATAGTCCTGCCCACTCCAGGAGCCCTAGCCCACCTTGACTCCATCTCTGCAAGTGAAGCTCTTCGGTGGGTTTCTCACTGGGAGACCAGTGGAGGCTTTGTTCAGGTGCCTGCCTCTCCCCTGTGACCACTGTGGTTCCCAGCAGGTGGACCCCACCACCTGGCAGCTGCTTCTGCATGCATCCTCCAACAAGCTGTTTTTCTGGCTGCAGGCACAGATAGCTTGTTCTGGAGTTAGGAGTCCTAAGGGGCTGAGCCTCCAAGCCCAGTGTAAGCTCTCCCCTGGAGAGCCAGCCGCGCCACAGCTTCTGATGCAGTACCCCAGCCTTGTGCCCAGCATATGCCTTCCTCTGTCACCTGCTTGGGACAGTGGGCACCTCGCTGCTCTCAGAAAACTCTACCCCAAGAGGCTGGGCTTCTAACCATTTCCTTTAGCCAGGTTTTAATCCCTTTCAAAGAGCAAAGTAACATCTGTCCACTGTGGAAAACCTAGAAGACATAGGAAATTAATTGCCTTATCAAAAGTACATTTTGAAACTCTTCTCTGCAGATTTCAATTCCATCCATTCATTCAGCAAATATTTGAGCTAACAGTCACTCCCCTGGTAAGCATTAAAGAGGAAGAAAATAAAGGTCAAAGGGCAATTCTCACCATGCATTGCCTCGCTAACATTATCTTTGATTTAAGATATGTAGTTCATTTCAATTAAATATATATTATATTGAAATGCTCCTTGGACTCATATTTCATCTAAGATTGAAATATCCATTAACATCCATTCCGTATTTCCTTTGTCCACTTAGATTAGGCTGCATTCCGACTCCTGACTCTCTTGGGAATGGCACAGCTTTTAGTGCAAGCTCTGCCACCTTAAGCCCTGCGCTGAGTTTTCCTCCTGCTTTGGGCCCAGAGGATCAAGATCTCCAATGGTGGCTTCTCTTCTTAGGAAAACCTCCCATCCAGCCTCCCCCGAGTCTGAGTCTGCACGAGCGAGCCAAAGAGCTCTTCCTGGAGCACCCCTTGGCACAATGAAGCGCTCTTATCCAAGTACGGTGTCTGCAGCTTCGTTGACATTGCTGAGTTGGGCTCTTTTCTTCTAATTATTTTTTCTCTTACTTTGAAATTATGAAAACAGGGATCAATTATGACTCTAAAACAATTGCCATTTAAACGGATATGAATCTATTTCAGAAATAATGCAAGCATCTTGCCAGAACCACCCCCACCCAATGCTCTTCTAACAAGGAGCATGGGCACAAAACAAAACAAAACACAGCTCTTTTAGTATTCAAATTAGCATTACTGAGTTCTGTGCTGCTCTCCTGAAGAGTTCTTTTTTCCTGAGTACTACTGGTCCTGCAAGGTTGAAGCATCCAAATAGCTCACTGAAACTGGCCCATCCCCATCTTGGTAATTTGGAACCCCAGGAGGATGATTGATCCATTTCATCCCAGGTGACCCTAGGCAGAGTGTCTCTCTTTCATCTCAGCAATTTTCTTGTCCCAGGAGTTTGGGGTTTGATGTGAGTCAGTGAGTCTCCTGCCTACAGAAATCTAAGCCTCCCAAGCTAAAACCCAATTATACCTTCTTACAGAGTAAAGACCATCAAAGCCCTGACGTTCCTCCTCTTGCAATCATGCCTCATCTTTTTGGGTCTTGACTAAATTTTAAGATTTGATCTTGGTTGTAGCACTTATTAGTTTTTAGATTCTGCAGTCTGGGCTTAACATCTGTAAGCCTTCACAAAACCATACAGCCAGCGGCCGTTGCTCTCAAGCGTGGCTCCTGGAGCATGGAGGACACCTCCTCTGTCATGGAGTAAGTAGGGACCCCCTTTACAGAGAACACTTCTGCTTGGGAAGTTGGTTCCTGAGCCTCAGAAGGCAGGACGACCAGGGCACGAGGGGGTGTCACACAGGTGCTCTTCACAGTACAGTCAGTAGTAGAGCCTGCAGCAGCAGCAGAGATCTTTGGGTGCTGCCCCACCCAAGACCCCTGCACCAGGAGCCTTGGGCTGGGACCCAGGAATCTGCTTAACAGATGACTGTTGAGTCTTGATGTTTAGATTCATGGTCACCCCCTTATCCCTCCACTGCTCACCAAGGAACTCTGAAACCTAGACAGAAGAGAGCAGGTCTCCTGAGTCCCTAGCTTAGCGTCATTCCACAGGGCCATTTAAAGCTGCTGCAAGACTCCCTGTGACAGTCACCAAGCTGGCTCACCTAAAACGTTCACTTTTCAACTCTAGTCCTCCACCGGAGAGCCTGGTTCAGGAAGTCCTCTTGCCACGGCATCCAGAACCACCAGCCCCAGCCCCCTGGCTCTTCATAGCTCTCCACTCCTTCCTGTTGTGCCCAGTGAGACTGTGTCCTTTATGTTTCTATAACCCCAGCCCCTCTTAGCTGGATCTTCTCTCAGTCCCCTGGGGTGCACAGATAGCCTGCTCCGGAATCAGTCCTGCTCCACTACAGCTGTGTGATTCAGACAAGTCACTTAACACATCTGGGACTCAACTTCTTCATCTGTAAAATGGGGATAGCAGAGCCTCCCAGGACTACTGCTGCACCTCTGCCATCTGGCTAGAGAATCAGCTGTCTGGAGAGTCAGAGAGGGAGAGACCGGGTTTGCATCACAGGTGATATTTATAGGAGAGGGGAGGCTGATGCTCGAGGAACATCAGCCCCAATAAAATGCACTTCAACTCCCCAGAGCTCAGTTCTCAACCCCACCCTGCTTACTGAATGGATTTCTGCTCTGAAACCAGACAGGTGTCCAGGTAAGACGGAGGAATATCACTCAGGGCTGTTGGGATGATAGTCGCAGGCTGTTGTGGCCAGTGGCAGTGTGGGGGCTTTGTGCTTCACCCCTGGGCACAGGTTCCTGGCAGGCTCTTTGGCTGGTCCATGCTCACAGGACAGCCACTGTTCATCCCTCGTGGGTTTCTGCAAGTCTGGGCTATATCCACAGCTTGTTTGTAGCACAGTGGTGGGAGCCTCAAGAGAGGGCCAGACTGGGACATCAGACCTATCTCTGCCACCCAGCACCATAGCCTGCAGCAGGGTCCTCCAGGCTCTGATCCTGCAACGCTCATGTCCAAGGTGGGATAATACATGAGCCACTATTGTGAAATAAAGTGAGATCACGCAGAGTAGGGCAAGGGGCTAGAGCTGCATGCTCATAATTTGCTGTTGTTGCTACCAGTACCTTCCAACAAAGCTCCTAAGGCAGGGGGCTGAAGCATGTGCCAGCTGACAGCCAGGTCTCCTGCCAGCTCCACATCCTGCCTTTCTAACAAATGCCTCGAGGTCCTTGCCAGGGTTTCTGCAGCCACCTCACTGTTGTCCCCACCTCTGTTTAGTGGGTTCTCACAGCGTCCACAGCAACTCCCAAATGGCCATCAGGTCCTAGGGCTTCCTCCCCATGTGGAACACCCTCTTTGTTCAGTCCAGGGGCACAATCCTAGCTCTACAGAATTCACAGAAGGCCTCCCAGTGTGGGGCCCTGCTCATTTCCCAGACACATGCCCTCTTTCTGTTCTTCCACAAACCTGAGTTCACAAAGCCTGAGCTTCCACCTTCTGCTTTCGCATCAGCGCACTGCACGAAACTGCCTCCCTGCAACCTCTCAGACTCCCTACGATGCCTGGGTCATTACTGTTTCTTGTTCTGAGGCTCACTGCTGCAGGACTTTCCTACATCATAATTATCAACTCCAGGACCTGTCCTTCTCACCCTTGCGAAAGGCAGTGCTAGTTTGGAAGTCATTTTGGTATTGCTAGGCTCTGACACAGAGAGGATACCCCACACATGGAACAGAAAGCTTTGTAGTTCTTAAATCCACCTTTGGTGCAGTGAAGAGGTAGAAGCGTTGGGGTGACAGAAACTCAGTTCTGTTTCCAAAGGCTCTGAGCCTGACAGGAGCTGCCTGAACTGCAGGGCAGTTCTGATTTGGATTTGTGACCACAGGCAGCACGTGTCCAAGCTGTCCCCATGGGAACTGCACAAGCAGAGCTCCAACTCCAAGTGAGCAGCCTGCCTTGGGCCTGAACTTCCTCCCACCTGCTATGGCCCTGGAACCCAGCGGGGGCTGATGTGGGCGCAGGACTGGCTTAGGAACCCACGGCCCCAGCCACAGGGCTCTGAGAGGGGCTCGAAGTTGCAGCTGCAGCGGCTGGGTGGGCAGGTTGTCATGGAAACCAAGCAGCTGGCCTTTCCCTGGTGTTTGGTGTTCCAACAGGGAGGCCAGGCTGTACCAGCACGCGCTCATCCCCAGGGTCCCCCTGCTCTCTCTTGGTCTTTGCTGTGCCGGCACAGCACCAGCACAGAAAGAAATCATAAGGCTGAGAGGAGTGTGACAGCAGAGGGACCAGGTCCCTGACCGCACTACTGTTCTTCTATCTCATCTGTCATTACCCTGGCTTCTGGGGCCAGGTTTTACCAGAGAGGAATTGGTTTACCCAGGTGACAATGACCAGTGAAGGCAAGAGTCACATCTGGGCATTTGGAGCAAATCCAGAGTTCTTGTTCTTATTCTGATATTTCACAGAGTGCCACTGGGGAAGACTCTAAAGCTCTCAAGCCCGTTCCCATATATAACATGAGGACTCGGCAGGATGGCTCACTGGTCTAAAGCGCCTGCTTAGGAAAGCTTGGGCAGCTGCAGGGACCACGGTTCGATCCGCGGCACTACATGCTGCGCCAGCCTTGCCCTGAGGGCAGGCTGAGCCGGCCATAAAAATAAACAAACAAATGAAAGCTCCAAAACAATAAAAAAAGAAAAGAAAATATAACATGAGGACCGTTTATCCACCACCTGCTCCTCAGGTGTCATTATTCACAGGTAAAGTGTAAGCAGTGAGGCCCTTGTACATATAAGGATGGTTACTAGAGTAGGTTAAAATTTAATTAAACAATTTGAAATATAGTTGGTATTCAGAAGACTTGGATAAGCACATAGACCACAAATGCAGGAGGATTCCCGAAATGAGTAAGTCTCCAGTTCCTTTGATAAGTCTTAGGTCAGTCCATCTCCCTCTGGCCAGGCAGGGAGTGAGGGACTGGTTGTCTTGAGGTAAATGATGGGTCCTGACCTGGAGACGCTCACAGCTTCCTAGCAGTGATCTTTGTTCGTCTACTGTGTACCCAACATTCTAAAGCATTAAAAAAAAAA
>PVJA010022124.1:0-34674 GCA_004027025.1 Myocastor coypus
GAATATGGACTGAAGTCTCCACAAACTGTGAGCTAAATAACCCTTTCCTTCTTTCATTTTGAGTGTCAGGCATTTGTCCCAGCAATAAGTAAAAAGTGAGACACCTATTATAATTTCAAGTGAATGATCTTTTTCTTGGCATCTTGACAATGCAGCATTAAACCCATTTGAAAGTCAAACAAGATTTTGTTGTAATTCTAACCAATATCAGAACAACAACAAAAAAACTTAGAATGATATTTAAATGAAAAAAATAGAACGTCCAACCATTTTAAGAAGGTGCAAAATTTGCCAAGGTTATTTTAGGTACAGATAGTAACTTTCAGAAACTAAAGCTAGCTTATCAAAGTATTCATTTGTTCCATTGTTTCAATATCTATTGACCCAATGGAGAGGAAGTGATATTAATAAACATCCTGTGTTCTAATAAAGACATGGAGCCTTGTGATACTATCTGTATTGAGTGAATTCGACAATCTTAACAAGATATATTACACACAGAAAACTAGCACTATACTAATTAACCGATACTGTATTTTCTAGAAATAAACAATCTCAAGTGGAGAAGGTCAGGAATGAGACATGCAGTCGCTGTATTTATGAGCTGTGGGCCTATGTCCTCCCAAGATTCATAGGTTTAAACCCAATGCTGACTATGCAGTCTCAGAAGGAGAGAGCTGGTTCTCAATGGACACTGAATATGTCTCCACCATCGTCTTGGGCTTCTTAGGCTCTAAACAGAGAAATTTATCTTGTTCCCAGCCACTAATCTATGTGATGCTGGGATTCAACCTAAACTTAATAGAGCATTAAGTCACTTATTTCTGTCACTTGTAGTGGCTTTCTTGTAACCCGTGTCATGTGCAATTGATTTGGTTATGAAGGATGCGATGAAGAAGACATAGGGAAAAAATGAGAAAAGAAAGATGCCAGTGCCCAGGGACCTTATTAAAGCAACATTTGCACTGAAAATACTCATGCCCTTGCAAAACTTCATTTCTTTATAAAAAAAGAACAAGTCAATAGAAAATACTTTGGCTTTTGGAATTTTTGCTCCCTAAAATGTACTTTTAATGACTATAGCTTGTCAACAGATATGTGAGGGTAAAAATAATAATGAAAAAACCCTAAGTACCAAACTGCTAAAGACATAGTTGTGCTGGAAAAATTAACATATGATGCATTTTCACTAATCTAAAAAAAAAAAAAAAACCAACAAAATCAAAAGCAAGTTGGAAAAGTGGATGAGTTACATGAATGGTTTTACATAAATGTACTAAGGAATTCAGAGAGACATGCAGTTACCCAACAAACGTGGTCAAAAGTTTAAATTTGATCTTACCTAGAGAAATAAGGATTTAAACACTGTGTTACCATGGCTGCTTATCTTTAGCACACATTGTGGAGATATTTACTTTTTTGATATTATCTTAAAGAGTGTACGTAAAGTAACCTTCAATTGAGCCAGTGGAAACGCAAGCTAATTTTACAAATATAGGTAGTAGTTTCTTATGAAAACTTTGAAGAATTAAAGACTCGTGCAGAGATGCACACATCTGAATACTATTTTACAATGTTATTTATGAAGAGAGGAGGAAACAATGGGAATTCCAGTGGTAGAAGATTGGTTAACTATTTAATTTGTAGCAAATATAAAATTAGATATTATGTAGCCATTTAAATGATATAGGATTATGATGAGAAATTTAGATGAAAGCTTTTTCTATTTAAAGTGAAAATGATTATGTGTACGTTTATGTATACACATGAATATATGTGTACATATACTATATATGCTACATATATATTTATGCACAAATCTGTGTTTGTGTATCATTACACACATAAGTATATGCATCAAGTCTTTCTGAGGGTTTTCTGATTATTTCTTAAAGGTATATTTCTGGAAATATAGTACTGGCATCATATTACAGCTACATTTTAAAAGATATTGGTGCTTGTTGAAAAATTACTTGGGATAAGATTATATTGATTTATGTATCTCATTGAATTCATAGTCCTAAATTCATAAACACAGCTAAATGTCAACACTGGTGATCATCTCTGAATATATTAAAGATATTTTAGTTTCCTCTTTTCATTTTTTTCATACTGCTATGCCATAGGTTTGGGAGGCAGCGATATTCAGTGGCTCGGGACCCCGAAATGGGCCTTGAGGAAGTCACAGACCCTTGAGAGTCCCTGGCCCTAAGCGCTCAACAGCTCTTTGACTGCTATTATTGATACCTGGCCTCTGCAGTTCGAATGTATAGTAAGCAGTAACACCTTGCAGGCCCCTTCCAGATTTAGACTTAGAATAAAAACATCTCCATCTATATTCAATTCATTCATCTTAAATATTTTCAGCTAGGCTTGTAAAATAAATTTAAGAGATTCCTCCAACTCCCTTTATATTTATGAGCTGTTCTTTATGAGATTTACATACAATTCAGTCAATGCCATAAACCCCTTCATTTAGCACTCTTGTTGTTTGATGTAACTGCTCTCTTTGCTTAACCTATCATTATTAAACGTGTGGTAAAAAGTAATATTGCTTATTTTTTCTGAAGCTCCTAGTTGACTAAATGGGATAAAGCCAGTTCAAAATAAGAAAAACAACACAGCTGTCCTATTTATGAGCTAGTAAAATCTTGACAAAGAGATAACGTGTTTTTTTAAGAATATTAGACATTCATAGCATGGTATCATTAGGATTTTGGGACATTGACAGTAGCACAGAATTATTTATTTAATTGCTGAATATGGATCTTAACATTGCAAGTATGTTTTTTTCCCCTTACAGCTGATATTTTTGAAGAAACTGAATATTTAGCTGTAACATGTAAATTAATTAGAATAGGTGAAATTAGAAGTGGGAAAGCCACATGTGAGGGGGTTTGGAGAGCTTATAAAATAGCAGAGGATCATTCCAACATGATAATTAAGTTTTAAAAGTAGATGCTTTTAAAATCATTAGTTGAGCAATGTTTTAGTAAAATGCATTTTCTAAACAAGTTCAAGTGTTAAAATCATGGAGAAAATTTTAGAATGATCACTTCAAAATAAAGATAAAAATCAACCACAATAGAATGGAAAAGAGCATAAAACGGTGATGTGCTTTAATGTCAAAACATGGCACTTTCACAGAGAGGGAACTGGCTAAGCAATGGCCATCACTCATCCAGATGGCTGACACTGCCAACAGTTCTACAAAGCACTGTACATGGTTTCAAGGTAAATCCTGAGGGGGATTTGACTGACCTTATCAGATACGAAAGTTACATGTTTTGTTACATAGGTCTTGCTTTAACTTGCTCTTAACCACCCAGCAGAAAAGTTTAACCATGAGGTATAAAAAGTAAAGACAGATAGTGTCAGCCATCTCAGTGAGTTACAGCCATTGCTTCCCCAGACTAATCTTGCCTAATAAAAAAGTTACATATTTTGTTATTTGGTCTTGCTTTAACTTCACCCTAACCACCCAGAAGAAAAGTATAACTACAAAGCATAAAAAAGTAAAGCCAGATTAGTATGCTGAGCCATAAAAGGCTCAAGTCAACAGCTTCTGACATTGCCAGTTCTGCTGATAACCCACTACTATTATGGAATATTGGACTATGTGTACAGCTACTGTCTGGTAGTTTAATAAGAAGAAATATTTGTGCCAATGGTGTTTAGAATATAGTGTCTGCACCTTGTACTCAGAAAAACTACTATTAAGACTACAAAGTGAATTGTATTAATTATTGTGGTTGTCCTATTAATGTGTTGTGAAACTGTCCCATTGTTATTTCTTATTAAAAGTAAAAAAAAAAAAGTAAAACCAGATAAGTATGCTGAGCTGTAAAAAGTTCAAGTCCATAGCTTCTGACATTGCCAGTTCTGCTGATAACCCACTACTACTATACATACAACTACTTTCTCTTAGCTCAGTGAGAAGAAATATTTGTACCAATAGTGTTTAGAAAAGTTATTGTGTCTGCATCTTGTACTCTGAATAAATACTAGGAAGACAACACTATACATCGTGTTAATTATTGTGGCTGTCCTACTAATGTGTTTTTAAATTGTCTCATGATTATTTCTTATTAAAAGTAACAAAATTATAAAAACAAACAACAAAGCAAGACAAAGTAAATTAATAAATAACACATTTTTAAAAATGCTTAATTTTCAACACGTCATAAAGAATATCACAGAGAACCAACCGATTCTGATTTAAATTTTGAATGCAAAGCTTGTCCTGGGTAGGGACACACAGAGGGAAAGGTAGCCTAGGAGGGGAGTCAAAGTCCGGAGGAAAGAGGAAACATTCTAGGCGCATGCAGGAACCTTCAGTGTCAACTCTCCCTGTAGTCACTATCATTGCCAGCATCAAAAATGTGGTGAAGCCTCAGGGAAATAGCAGCTGGACTTCGTACCACCGCAGTTTAACAGCTCTATCAAAGCAAGTGCCTGAGATGAGTAATAAAACATGGCTATTTGGTTATTGTCATCTGGGGAGGAACTGTTGTATATTAGGGAAGAGAGGAATGAAAAGACATAAAATCTGATTGGGAGTATGAGCTTTCCTACTTTAAAATTCTTGGGATCTCCAGTGAACACTTAACCTCTTTGTAGCACAAAGCCTTAATTTCAGCTATGAATCTCAGGCTACTTTTATGAGCAAAGGATGGATTAGTTCATGGGAGGGAGGCTTTTTTAACGATAATAAATGTGTTGGAGGAAGCTTGGCATAGTGTCTATTAGTGTTGGCTGTACCAAGACACCAAGAGCCCAGTGCTGTCATTTCCTTGCAGCATAACCTGTGCCTTATCTTCTCTGAGCTACAGTTACATCAGTTTCATATTTTTAAAATTTAATTTAATTTTTTTATTTTTTCAAGAGGAATATAAATTGGGAAAAAAGCATTAGAAATGATACAGAATTTTACTGAACAAAATAGTAGGAATTCAACAATGGTTATTGGATTACACGATGTTAATCTTCAAATTAGTTGTTTTGATGACCAGAGATGAACATGTGAAATTGGTAAAAAAGAAAAGCTATAAGGAATTAAAAAGAAATAATAAATAAGAAAAAAATTAAGCATTAACTACTCCTCTCAATAGACCAACAGAAATGAACTGAAAACTTCATACCACAGTAATTTATGCGCACCCATGTTTATAGCGGCACAAGTTGTTATAGCTAAATCTTGGAAACAACCCAAATGCCCATAACCTGAGGAATTGAGTATTTTACACGATGGAGTATTGCTCAGGTGTAAAAAAGATAAACTCAAGGCTTTTCTAGGTAAATGGCTATAACGGAAAACTTGATGGTAAGTGAAATAAATCGTGCAAACATTCTGTTTTCTTGCTTTTGTGAAAAACCTGAAGGAGTACATGGAACCTGAAAGGTACCATAGCTATTGAACCTGTCCCATGAGAAGGACAAACTGGGATGAAGAGAAGGACAGAAGAAAGGCAGGGAAATATATGTACTGCTGAATTCTACTGATTTTTTTTTTTTTTTTAGTTTGTTGAGGCATGGTCTCACTGTGTAGCCTAAGCTGGCCTTGGCCTTGAACGCATGGTGATCCTGCTGCCTCAGCCCCCTCAGTGTGAGAATTACAGGCATGAGCCTCTATAAGCTTTAAAAAGTATTTATCAATGCTCTGTGTCTGCTTAGGCTGTCATTGTAATTAATGAAAGAGCACATTTTAGGTAGTGCCTGGTGTACTATCAAGGTGAGCTACTTCTATGAAAAGTTGAGTTTTCCTTAGTGAGGCCGAGGCATGTCCCAAAAATCCATAATTATAGTAATACATGTCTCAGAAGTTATATTCATGACTTGAGTTAGGAGTAAAATTGAATTATTTCTAGAAAAGTCTTTTTTTCTTCACACAATTGATTTTATTCTTGTATGTAAATCATCACACCAAAGGGAGCCTATAATATTTAAGGAGTAGGAAAAACAATCAATAATGATCAACATATAATTAATATAAATACACCAATTCAATAATAAAAATATACTTTTTTAAAAATTTATGTATTTGGTACAGGGTCTCACTGTGTAGTTTGGGCCCATAGTGATTCTCCTGTTTTAGCCTTTCCAGCACCAGGATTACTGGCATGGGCCATCATGCCCAGTCTTCATGGCTGCTTTGGTGGGCCTGGGGACAGGGCTGGTATGGCATGTGGTGCTGGGGATCAAACCCAGTTCCTTACACTTGCCAGGCAGGTATTTAGACCATTAAGCTATTTTCCTGACCCCCACAAATAAATGTAATTATCATACATCACAAACATGTGTCAATAATAAAAACCTAAACCTCTATAGGCTTGCATGTCTTCAGTCATAAGACCAAATGGACATAATTCCTAACATGATGGCGTGCATATTTTTATTTATTTATTTATTTATTTATTTATTTATTTATTTACTTTGTCTTTTTGAGACAGGGTCTGGCTGTACAGTTCAGGATGGCTTTGAACTCAGTTTTGTAGCCCAGGCTGGTCTTGAACTCTCACCGATTCTCCTACCTGAGCCTCCCAAGTGCTGGGATTACAGACGTGTGCCACCACGCCTGACTTGGCATGCATATTTTAAAATGGCAAGCAATAGAACCTGTTAGCTATTATTAGTTATCCTTATAAATACCATTTTGGGATCTGAAAAACCGAACACTCTAGAATGCATTAGAGGCTATACTTTAAGAGAGATGGTCTATTTGGAACTAAACTATTAAAATTTATTCGTACTTCAATCCCTATACGAGATTTTTAGTAACTATGAAGAGCTGTGATGATTTTAAATGGAGTTGACAGAGATTCTCTGGATAAGAACTCATTATCTATTTTATAACGCAGTTTAGAAGAGCTCTTCACTGCCTTGGGAGAAAAATCTGGCCATGAAAATTTCTAATACATATTTTAAAATACTCAATATGTTTCTTTTGATGTACTGTACCAATTGCATATACAAAGGAAATGGTGTTCTTAATACCAGAAAGTTAAGACATGCAGAGGAAACAAGACTGCCAATTGTCCTCTCTCTAATTATTATTATTTCTTTATTACTTTTGGCTTTATACCAGAACATTATTGCTTTTTTATTCTGTATCTTCCCTTAGACCTGGGAAGTAAAAATAAAGTTGTACTATTGTAATGTTAATGTTCATGAACAACTTATGCATAAAAGTGGCAGCGTGTCTTGTTGATGTTTGGGGAGTTGTGAATTCATAGACAACCTGGGATGAGAGTACAGTCCTGTGATCATGAGGAAAGGATACCGAGACTTCATGAACCCAATCTTGCCAAGATAAATTGCTGTAACATTTTTGTAATTAAAAATAGCAGTAGCACAGAAGTGATTATGCACCTCCATGGAGTGCTGAATCTGACCTTGCAAATATGGCAATAGCTAACACTGGTGAAGCAACGACGACACACGATACACCGTTTCAAGCCTTTTAAAATCTTTTCAAGAACCCCGTGAAGTGGGTATTGCCTGTCATGCCTATGTTAAATTTGAGAAAGCTGGAGCATTAACTGATTGAGTAACATGCCTGGGGGTGACTCAGTAAGTGGCGGCTGTGGAATGTGCACCTGGGTAGGCTGGCTCCCAGAGAACTTGGCCACTCTGCTGTTCTATATGCGAGAAAGTGCTCTGTAGAGCTATTGTTATTGTGAGCAGCTCCACATTCCTGATGCTGTTCAGAGTCCTCTACAAAACCTCGTTGTATTAGGTGGATGCCAACCACTCACCAAGAAAGAGTTGCTCTCACATGGTCTCAGGTGATGCCACAGAGGTTGCAAATTGTTATAGTCAGTGCGCTATTGAGCCTGTGCAACACATGATGGTGAGCTTTGTATCTTTGCGTCTCGAGAGTCTGCCGTATCAATAACACCTTTACGGGAAATTAGAATAACCCTTTTGATGAAAGCTAACAATGTAGAAGAATTTTTATAAAACTATAATGTCAAATAATAGATGTCATCAAGACTTCGTGGGGCTTTTTCCAGTTCTTGATAAATTATACATGAAGATAGCTTTGTCCCATCTGACCCTTGTAGTCCTCTAATCGTACCTATGAATCACAGCAAACTTCTAAGGCTGTAAAGATAGTATAAAATCACTGCACTGACAGGAAAAGCTTTTGCTGAAGGGAGACAATAACACCTCTGTTTTTCTGTTTACTTTTCCTGTTGGTCCCTTTAGACCAAAAGAGATTATGGGGTGAGATTCCAGTGGTTTCTAGCGGGATCAGGGAGCGGCTCATGGGAATCGAAGGTGAAGCAGGAGCCTTACGCCTTTGTCTCCTCTGGATCCTAAGCAAGGTGAGGAAGAGTGGGAAGCCAAGGTCCATTTCAGGATGGCTGAGAAGATACAGATACAGGGACAGAAGGACAGACTCCAAGGGTAGGAAAGCCTTATTAATACGCTACATTGTAAAAGGTTCAAGTCAACACCTTCTGATAATGCCAGATGAGCTATAATCCACTACTGTAACAGACTGTTGGACTATATATACAGCTATTTTCTCTGTGCAATGAAAAGAAAGATCTGTACTAATGATGTTTAGACAAGAAATCATGTCTGCATCTTGTACTCTGAACAGCTACAATGAAGACAATATGCAATGTATTAATTGTTATAAAAAACAAAAAAGCAAACCAAAATTCAAAAAAAAAAAAAAAAGAATATCTGCTGCATCTTATCTTGCTAGTCTTGATACTGCATAGTTAAAAAACAATTATTATTTTTTTTTGTCTTTTTGAGACAGGGTCTCGTTATGCAGTTCAGGCTGGCCTTGAGCTCACTTTTGTAGCCCAGGCTGGTCTTGAACTTGCACCGATCCTCCTGCCTCAGCCTCCTGAGTGCTGGGATTACAGGCATGCGCCACCATGCCTGGTTTAAAAAACAATTATTGAACTCTGACAGATTATTTGTTAATGTAGAAAAAAATTAGCATTAGTCTAATGGGATGATACTTTTGTTGCTTTTATTTATCAATAAAAGATCTAATGTAAATTCATTTTCCTAGAGAGAGGAATTGTGGAAAAGTATCCTTCGCTCCTCGTAGGATTTGTAGGATTGCCCTTTTCCCATAATTACAATTTATTTTTATGTTGTCTCTTTGTAAAAGTTTATGTGCTAATTCGTTCTGATTTTTACATTTATCTCCAAATTTTGGGGTCATGATAAAGTTAAAATACATATCAAGCACCAGAATTGCATATTACTTGTTTAGAAGATCCATCTTAAAATATCCTCAGACCAGAGCTTATTAGGCAAATCCATACCGAAGAGTGAAGATGAGGAATAAATACTGAGAGAGTGGACAGGACAGGTGGGGAAACGGGAAACCATCGCAGCTGAGCGACCTCATGAGCTGCTTATTATTGTGTGTCTCTGTGTGTGTTTGTTTATGTGTAGATTTAGAAAACAAGGAAATGAGGTTTCATATTTGGAATTGATGGGAAAACATTTATGTGTAAAAGGGCTTCAGACAGGGAGGCTTATAGGTACATGAGAACCTTTGCACCCAGGCCTTTCATAGGAGATAGATTCAAAGTTGGAATAAAAACTTAAACCATATGCACTCTCATTTTCAAGCCCCCAGGGATATTTAGGCTACGATTAAGATCAGGTGAAAGTCTATTTTGTTTAAAATTCATGATGATAGCTAAAGGACTTTTCAAAATCCTTGCCATCCTTTCAACAGCTAATGACTTTTTCCCTCAATATGTTTGGAGGAAGTTAACTAAACTTATGATAGGATATTTTCCCCAAATATCTTTGAGTGACCTTTTCCCAAAAATGTGATATTTAAAGAAAACGCAGGAGACTGTCACTTAAATGTATCCACACCATTATCTAAAGAAGAATTCCTATAAGCCAAGGGCTGTGAAGTATGTAATTATTAGTAAAGAGGCAAGCATACAACGTTCAGCACAGTTTGAAAATGAAGATGTGGAAGTGATTTGTTGGAGGCTCAGCCCTGATGACCTTCTTGTTGACCTGCTTCTCAGCTCTGGAGAGCGTTTCTCACCCTTTCCTTCCCTGCTCAATATCCAAAAGCGTAAAGTGAGGAGTAATCATTTTGTCACAATGTGTAAACTTTCTTTCTGCTGCAATCTCAGGGTCATGCAGGCAAATCTTGCATGTGAGTCACATGCCATGCTGCCCACTGGGACCCTGGTCGCTACCAATTGCTATGGTAAGGACAAGTTCTTGATGGCACGAATATGGGAAAACCATGTAGCACAACTTCGTGAAGAGTCCTAGCTCATTCTGATATTTGCTTGCCAACTTCGCCCACACAAAGCCCAGCTCCTGCCTGACACAGGATGCGGAACATTTTGACAACACCTACCTGGAGCGCTACAGCCAAAGGGAAGCCAAGAAGCCCAGCCCTGTGAGCTCCCTGGCTTCAGGGACGTGTTGTGCTTTCACTTTGTGTAATCACTCATAAATCACTAAATGAAAACTTTCTTTTTGGATAAAAACTTCCTTTACTCTATTGAAAAACAAATTGTGATAATTTTGATTAGACTGCATACTTTTTCAAATTTACTATTGGTGCCAATTAAAATGAACATTTGATTTTACATTTTTCTTTTACACCTGACATTTTTGCTTGCACAGAGACTGGATTTTATACTAAACATAAACACAAGTGGTAGACATTATTAATTACTATAAATTATAATCACAATTGCAATTTTTGTTTTATTTTTATTTTTCCTTGTTTTATATATTTAAGGTCTACAGGGTCTCACTACACAGGTCAGGGTCATAGTGATCCTCCTGGTGCTCACCACCATGCCCTGTCTCAGTGAATCCCAGGGGCAGGGCCAGCATGGCATACTGGTATTCAAACCCGGTATTGTAAGAATATTTGCTTCTTCATTCATTTGGAATTATATAGATTTGTTTCAAAATTTTAATATTTACTCCTTGCCTATTAATTCATGAATAATATATATTATTATCATAATATATTATTATTCTAATATTACTAATATATATATGTATATATAATACATTTGTATTAATGTGTTCCTACTAAATTATATGATTTGATGAACTGGATAATAAACACTAGAACACAACATTGATTTCTATAAGACCACAGTTTAAATGAATTATATAGTCATGTTTTAATGAGGTATAGAATCATGTGATTTTTTTTCAGTATAATCTAGGTCTGTGGTTATTGGCAGGTGGGATGGGAACATTAATGACAAAGTGTCTACATGGAGTTCCTAAGAACTTACTTCCTGGGAGGTATTGTCAGTATTTGCATCTCCCGAAATGTCTGCACCAGTGGATATAGTTGTCAGCCAAAGCTGCTGAACCTGAATAGACAAGTGGATAGGAATCGATTAGCCAGGAGTATGTCCAAAGAACTCAGGGGAATGAAGCTGTTGCCATGACATCACGGGTTCGTGCTGAGTAAACTGGGAATGCATTAGCCTTTTGAAAGATGGTGTTTTATTATGACTCTTATTCTCTAGGAAATCCACAATTCGAAAGTAGGTAAGAAAACTTTAAAACATGAAACAAAATTGCTTCTCTTGGGTGATGTTTCTTGTGCTTACAGTTAGGAATAATAATCATAATAAGTATAATTTAATGAGCATCTATTCCATGTTAGATGTTTCGCGCAGAATTCACATAAACTGCCTGACTGCATTGGCATAACTATTATTTTAAATGTCATAAAAGTCTCAGAAACCACAAATAATTGACTGAAGGAAAAAAAAATTCTGAATTGGGAATCTGCATCAAATTTTCTTTTAGCCTGTGGTGCTTCTATTTAAACTCCTTATGCTGGGAAGACATAGTTCTGGAATCAACTTACAAAACCAGGTCATATATTAATTCACAGCATGCAAGTTCCATATAAGAATTAATCAATTAACTCTCCACATGTATGTGAATAATATATTGTTCCCTAATTAGAAAAGAAGATAATCACCAAAGAACAGGTGTCCTTTGAGAAGACAATAGGAAGATTTGGTCCTAAGGGAGCATCAAGCTGCAGAAGAGTCAAGGCAAATAAAGTCAGGCGTGTTAAGCGTGGTGGAATTTCTGTAACGTGGTCAAGTCCTGTGAAGGCAAGCTCTGGCAGGAATAACAACAGGCAGCTCATGCTGCTTACAGTGCAAAGACATTGCTACAACGTAACTCACAGAAAGAGACCAGGCAGATAGGGGAACGCTGTCTGGAACACTGGAACAAGGAGACATAACTGGTTCTGAACACTTCTACTCAACAGTATTGTGCGTTTATTTAAAAAAAAATATCTAAAACTGCATAAGAGGGCTGGCGAGATAGTGCAGCAGACTGAGTGCCTGCTTAGGCAAGTGCAGGGACCAGGGCTTGATCCTCTGCCCTGTATGCTGCGCCGGCTCCACCCCAAGGGGATGCTGAGTCTGCGGCTGAGTCTGGGCCTGCTGACACATGTCAGTAATCTCAGCACTTGATAGGCTGAAAGAGGAGGATTATGATAAGTACAAAGTGCATAGTGAGACCCTGTACCAAATACATAAATGAAAAAAAAAAACCACACAAGAAGGAAATAGCATATCTATTCTCATTACCATTGATAACCAATTAAAAAAACCCTGTTTTGATTTTGTAAATGTTTGCCATCTAACTCTATTCTGAAAAACATGTTATTGATGTTGATCCCTGAGATAAAGTTTGTTGGTCTCTAAAATCCAACTTTAGTCATCACTTTGAGAACAGAATCTGAACAGTGACCCTCAACTATATAACTAAGTTAATGCTACTGATGACATTTTATACCCCTAGTTATTGGGAAAATTCACATCCTTAGTTATAAAGTCTTGATTTTTAATGTTTCAATATCATAACATGGATTATTTTTGCTATATTACTGAATTCTTTAACTTTTGAAAGTTACAGGCAAGTTTTCATTGTATTTCCTATCAAACCAACTGAATAGTCATTATAAATTTGGAATCTATAGAGATAGGACATTTACACTTTGATATTTTCTCCCAGTAGTCTCTTTTTTAGAAGTATAAATGTAGGGCTTCCTCTGATTTCTTGATTAACATTCGAGCCATTGAAGTGATCTGTTCTTAAGATAGAGTGCAATAAACTATCCAAATAATGCCAGCACATGCAATCAAGCATGCATTAGTTTGTGTAGTTTGGGTCATATTGTCACCATTTGAAAACCATGCTGATTTTGTCGGTCATATAAATATGGATCTGCTGAAGTCTTTAAGATTAATTTTTTTTTTTTTTTTTTTTTGCGGGACCGGGGTTCAAACTCACAACCTTGCACTTGCCATGCAGGCACTTGTGCCTCGGAGCTATCTCCCCAGCCCCAAGATTAATTTAACTAATCTTGTATGAGTTTGAAGTTAATATTGGAAAACCGTTTGAAGGAAAATATTTTATAGCTCTAATGACTTGGTCTTCCAAAATGGACAAGACCTATACGTACCATGAGCTGCTGCTATTCGCAAGGCTTAAGCTCTTCCCATGTGATGTCTCCAAACAACAGAATTCTCTTTCATCTTGTCCAGTGAATTTCCTGTTTTTATACCTGCAACACAGATGACACAGCTGACGTCATGTTGCTTTCTTTGACAGACAGTAACTGTCCATTTTATGCTGTCATATAATAGGAGTGAGGAAATTTACCAAAGAATATATTAAATGAGTAGGTTCCACTTCAGCAGATTTGATTTGAATATTCAGATGTGGCAATGGAGAAACTGCACTACTTCTAGGTCAGTGCTCTGCACACGCTAAGGGGCTCAGAGTCAATTTCAGGGATGGCTATGGCTCAAGCTGCCAGCCCGGCTGTGCATGCTCTGACACTTTGAAACAACAGAGCCCCAGACAGAATATTCCTTCCTAACAAGTTTCCAGAAGACAGCCAGCAGACTACATTCTGAGCCAGGGATTTTTGACTGTTACTTAATTTGCATTGGTGCTTGTCCAAATCTGAAGAGATGAGCAAATAAAAGAAAATAAAATATCTCAAATACATACTGATTGACAAATTTTTGTAGACACTGTCCGAGTCAGTTCAATTCTATGTGTGCCTCACACGACCTTGGGAAATGTGGATGAGTTATAAGTGCACAAAACCATTGGCTTGGGTTTTAGGCAGAACCCATTTTAGTATCTTAAAATTTCTTTTCATTACCATCATGCCAGATCCAGAAATACTTTTACCCTATTTATAAAACTGAAAAATTAAAATTCATCTTTACACTGAATGGAAAGGCAGTCTTTATGTTACTATGGTAGAGCTTTCTTAAAACTACTGAATAAGTTCTCTTTGGATGATAATAATAAATAAGCCATAGGAAGTAGAACCTGTGTACATGTTAATTTATATAGACTAATGTTCAGGTATTTTTTCACAGTATCCAATACTGTTAGACCCTGGTGTTAGAAAAACAATGCAAAGTAGAAGTCATATTTCAAATAGAAAGAGACAGAAAGAAAAACAAAATTATATTAAAATATCTATAACTTATTTGAATCTTTAATTTAAACTTATGAATTTATATAAAAGGGACAAGTTAATTGAATCTTCATTTAGAGGGGCTGTTCTGATATTTACTACCCTTCATTTTTGTTGCATTATTTTAGAAAGCCACTTTCCTGAGACATTTGGCAAAACACCTGAGCTTCCTGGATCTCTGTCAACATGAGACATATTGGCTAGTCAGCAGACTGAATACTGAGTTGTTTATTAGCACTCTGCTTGTCACTGGTGAAACTGAAGGTCTAGTTAGGCAGGCTTGTATGCTTTAAGAACCTTATAACTATAAGTTGGTTTCCGACGAGTTTCTTTCTGCCTGACTCCAAGTCTAGCAGTCATAGACTCCAGCCTCAGGAAGATTGCTGTGTTTGTCTCCAGATAACAGGATCCATAGAGTTTAATGATCAGGCTGTAGAAACTATTTAGGGATTGATTAGATTGTAAATCAATCCCTAAATACAGAGATGGTACAGAGATGACTTGATACCTGTTTTATATATTGTGTGTGAGTCTTGCTTTCCTTATAGCCTAGTAGCCAGATTATAGCAGGATGTTTAATTCCCTTGAGAGAATCATTTTTTTTTTGGCAGCTGTCATTATAAACAAGAAGACTGTAAGTGTGTGCATGTCTGAAATGGTTTAGATCAATTGTAGTACATGGCATCACTGGTCAGTTTTCTACAGGTACAAATGCCTGTGTGTGGATCTCTGTCTCTTTAGCTGCCTTCCTTATGGATCTGTAAGACAAATGTTTCCCTGTTTCTCAAAAATTAAACTGAATTGAGTCATAGTCGAAGAAATGAACTGAGCATTTTGATGGCAGAACCAGCCAAAATGCAACAGTCATTTAATCATCCATAGTGTTAAGTAATTCATTACCAATGAGTATTAGAACTTCCCTTTCATTCTTTGTGAAAGTGTCTCAACAGAGTGAGTGATTGATGTCCAAATATATTTCCTAAGATGCTTTCTATAATAAAATAAGGAAGTAAAACAAACAAACAAACATAATAAGCAAAATTCAGTAAGATCATCTTTGTTCTTGAAAATGTACGAAAGAAGTTGCTGCCTGGGGCAAGATTTGCTCTTTTTCATAGGGAGATTTCTTTCCCCTTGGTTATCTTCTTCCCTATAAAAGTGGTACACAGTTGACTTGATGTTGAATTTAGCAATTTTTAAGATAACTCGATGCAGAGAGCAAGTTTAATCATATTCAGGGGTGGGTGATGGAGATGAAAACTCAAGACTAGGAATTTACTTGGCTTCTGTTGGTTTGATCCACTCTCAGAGTACCTAAACTGAATGTAAGCAATTACTAGTTACCAAAAGGTATTTTGTGAGCTTCCCAGTAGACCTGCAGAATTTAAACTTCCGATTAAAGAGTAGTTCTCTAAATATGCTGTATTACATGAGTTTTATAGAGGAATGAATGTGGGTGAGTTTGACAAACATAAAAGGCCTCAAAAACAGTCATTATTTATCATGAGAACAAACTTGCCACATTCCCCGAAGCCTGTATCAGTAGAATTCTGCTCCAGTGGAGAGATTACAGGCATGCACCTCCACGCCTGATTTGGGTCCCGCAGAGCATGCAGTAACTTGGTCCTTGCTTTTGTCAGGCAGAAATTTAGATCACCAAACTATCTGTGCAGCCAGAAATCATTCTTATATGGAAGAAATGAAAGAATTGGAAGAACCAAATAACATAAGAATGTGTTGTATCCTCACATCAAGAAGCTCATAATCGTTTTGCCTAGTGATCGCCAGTCATTTGCTCTGCACTCATTTACACTTGTAGAACTGGCTTGATCTGAGCCTGTCATCACTGCTCCCTGCTGCCTCTTGTGTTGCCTCCTTTCAGAACTGATTAAATTTGGATTCTGAATGGTGCTGGAGATACTGGCTTTCTCCAGGCTTAAGGCTTAAAATGGACACATGACCAGCACCATTCACAAAACTACAGTTAAAATGGATCAAAGATTTAAATATTAAACCTGGAACACTAAATCTGGGGGAAATTGTAGGTAGAAATCTTAAGGTCCTAGGGGCAGGTAAAGAGTTAACACATAAAAATTAAACTGCACAGGGAAGTGCTTCAAAGAACCAAGAATTGGGATTTCACCTTTCTTGTAAGTTTCTAAACATCAGAAGAAATCACCAGCAGTAAAAAGAAAACCCACAAATTGAGATACAATTATAGTTGAGTATCCTTCACATAAAGGACTTCTATCTAGAACATATAAAGAAATACAAAAAAATCAGGCCTTCAAAATTCAAAGGCCCTGTCTAAAATGGGCATGTGAGATGAATATCTACTTCACAAATGAAGAGCTACAAATGGCAAATAAATATATGAAAACATGTCCAACATCATTGGTCATTTAAGAGATGCAAATTAAAACAACACTGGAATACAGTCTTGTGCCAGAAAGAATGACTATAATCAAGTCATCAACCTATAACAATTTTTGGAGAGGTTGTGGAGAAAAAGGAACCTTTCTGCACTGATGATGGGAGTGCTTGTTGGTATAACCATTAGAGAAATCAGTATGGAGATTCCTCAAAAAGCTTGTATTGGAGGGCTCATTCAAGCAGGCTATTCCCTTCCTATGTATTTTTTCCAAAAGAACTGAAATCATCATACCACAGTGATATATGTGAGCTCATATTTATAGCAGCATAATTTGTCATAGCTAAATCTTGGAAACAACCCCAAATGCCTATCAATTGAGGAATGAATAAAAAAAGATATGGTAGTTTTACACAATGACATGTTATGCAGCTATAAAAAGATAAAGTTGAAGCTTTTGTAGATAAATTGATGCAGCTAGAGACTATATTGGTAAGTGGAAAAATTAGATTCACATGTGCAAGCATCTTATTATCTCACTAGTGTGAGAACCTAAAAGAGTAATGAAAATCTAGAAGATGCAACAGGTACTGTGAAAGGGAAATAAATTGTTCAGTGGAGGAAAAACTGGGATGGGAAAAAGGACAAATAAAAGAAGGGAATAAGATATATTTAGGTATATATGCAGAATAGTTTGGATAACTGTATTGTCAATTTTTGCTAGTATTTTGAAAGAAGCAGGTAATTCTTTTGCGGCACTAAGGATTGAATTCAGGACCTTACACGTAACAGGCAAGCATTTATTCAACTGAGCTATCTCCCCAGCCCACCCAATAGTTTTTAAAATCATTATTATTCCCATAAATTTCTTGATCTGAGATCATTTATGCCACTTAGTATCTGTGTTGCCCGGAGTCTACACACAATGTACATTGAGAGATGACAGAATACATTGGTGTTTTACATGAGAACTTTTTGTTTTACAGATACGTCTAAATACTGGTAGATACTGACATATCGAACACTATGTATAAATTGATGGATTACTTTACATAATCCTGTGGTAAAAATTAAAAACATAAGATATTCAAGCAATAACTTTTCTTTTACTACTTGTCCAAAACATTGGTTGGCCCACTCCTGGCAGTTCATGGTATATGTAAGTGATTAATAACAGGCTTCCTAGAAAGGGCACATCATGCTATACCAAAGAGCCAACAACTGAAGTCTTCCTTACCAAATAAATTATTCTAATAGTGTCATGTGACTCATAGCATACATGATTGGAGGTTGGTAATGCCATTTCAGGAGTTATCAGAAGACATATCATAAGGTGCAAATGTTTAAAATCTTGAGTATTGAACTCTCAAGCCCTAAGAATTACAAACAAATTATCTAATCTTAAGTGTACTATACCTAGATATTGAAAGGTTTGAAAGACTCAAAGAAATTCTGGTGAGTATAGGGTTTAATTATGTTGAGTTATTAATTTTAATTTTTATTATCGAATGCTCCTGACAGTTCACCAGTTCACAGCTAATAACTGCTGCCTACTGAACGTGCACCTTGGACCAGGGAGCATGGAAGGCTTTATTCAGGCTGCACATTCTTTAAGTGCTACACTCTTGCTGTGGTAGTTAACGTCATCAAAATCTTTCCAGTTCAGTGTTGTCTTACAGGTGAGCTTACATAACCTTTCTCTGACTAAATAAGCAGTGGAAGAGATATCTCAGATGAAGTTTGCTCAACTGAAAGTCCATCTTCTGGCACTGGACCCTTCCAGATGTAAGCTTAGCTGCCTCTTAACCCACTAATTCTGAGTAATATACATTTGTACCCATCACTGTATCGACTGTTGTCTGAGACTTCTTTAGATGTTAACACTTACCAGCGTCCTTTATGGCACAGATGAAATGTGCTGTGAGTGAATGACTACAGCAATTCCCCAGAAAAACTTATAGAGGTGACTTCTTGGCTCATACCACGTACATATAGTTAGAAGGAAAGGTCAGTACTGTGGAAACTGACAAGCCTTACTTTATAAAATTTCAAAAGCCAAAAGGATAATTGTGCTCTATTACAAGCTAAAACAACAGATATACTGCTTCTTTGTTCCTCTGCAGTTCGGCTATGCCTCTCCCTTTGTCTGGGGAGTTTGCTGCCCTCAGGAATTGCTAATGTCATGCGAACATTTGCATGAATGCCCTGAAGATCAGGAGCTTTCATCGGAACTCCACAGAGGAGGTCTTACCCCTTAGTCATCACTTAGGCACAAGCCATAGTTGTATTTTTTTTTTTTTTTGTCTTGTTTTTGAATTTGATGCTGTTAGCGTCTTCTAAAATTCATGAAAATAAATCAACAACAATGCTAACTTACTGAGCTCATTATTTAATGTCTTGAAGTGATCTTCTTGTATTTTAGACTGTTATGAGACCATAGGGTGTTCAGCGAGGTAACTTTTGATGTACAACTGTCCTTAGGTGAAATGAGGAGAGTGTTTAGATGGCTACTGAGAGTTTTGGCAACTCTGCTCTGAAAAAGAAACTATCAAAAAAGCAAGAAAGTAGAGACTGCTCTTAGTTTATACACAATTATAATTGTGGTAATTACATGGTATTTGGTACTCTGTTTCCCTTTTCCCAAACTGTGGAATTTACGGTATTTGGTATTTACGTGATAAATTATAAATAATTAAGGAAATGAAGCAGATCAATTACATGGTATTTGGTAATCTGTTTTCCCTTTCCCAAATTGTAGAATTCACGTGAGAATTACAATTTCCTCCATTCAGTTAGCAGGAAAGCTTTTCCTTTTTCTTCTTCTTTTAGAAGATATTAAATGTAAAACTGCTAATATTCTCTTGCATGATTTTCAGGCTTTCTAAATATGGGTATGTGCATGCAAATTACTCCCCCACATACGCACAAATAAAGGACGTTTGCTATATTTGCTCTTCAATACTGGCTTTCCTGGGCTGCAAATAAGATTTTAAAAAATAATTTTGATTCATGTGGAGGTCTCTTATGGAGCTCAGATTAGCTTTTTAGATCTGCTTCATTTCCTTAATTATTGATAATGTCACTGAAGCATGAATTGTATCTCTGGCTCGAGGATGAAGACGGGAGAACTAGTGTGGCAGAAAGAAGAAAACAGAAATCAAGAGTGTCTCAGGTACTCTTCTCTCATTGCTGGGACAAATATCCGACTCTCAAAATGAGGACAGGAAAGGTTTATTCAGCTCACAGTTACTAGAGGTTTCAGTCCATAATTGGCTGACTTCAAGACTTAGTGGCACGGATCGGAAAGCATCCAGTTCATGACAGCGGAACAGCCACAACGACAACTGCGAGAGAGAGTCTGTCTCTCTTTCTCACTTATGTTAAATTCAGGCTATTATCCCCAGATTAGGTGCAGCACCCACACTCATAATCCCAGTAATACTAAGACCTATAACTCTAGTGGATCACCCATAATCCCAGTGGATCATGAGTTAATATCAAACTCTAGAACTCCCTGTCCCATGACTGCATGAGGCTTTGAGGTGACAACTAAACATAAACCATAACATTCTGCTGCTGGACCCTGAAGTCTCATGCACATCTCTAATAGTTGCCAAAGTCCCAACAGCTTCAGCATTGCTAAAAAGTCCAAGTCTCAACTCTCCCCCAAGATCCAAAGCAAACTCTTAGCTGTGAGCTTCTGTACAAAAGAAAGTCAAACACATCCAACATTCAGAGGCACAAGATAAGCATTTACCATTCTACAACTTGTAAAGAACAGGGGAATGCAAAACACTGATGCCAATACTAGTCCACAATCTAGCAGGGAAAGCATTAAATCCCATAGTTCCAACTGGCACATCTGAGGCAGCCTGCACTGAGTTGTGAGCTCTAAAGACCTTCTGCCTCTGAGGCACCCTTGGTGGTTGTTTCCATGGCTTCTCTCTTAGGCTGGCTTTGCTCCCATCCTTGCAGCTTCCCTTAGATGATCCACGTTCCTGGCATTTCCAAACTTCTGAGGTTTCCATCAGATTGGCTTCTCACTCACAACTTTACATACAACCCTCTCAGGGGCACATAGCTTGGCCTCACAGGCCTTCTGAAATCTAGGTAGAAGCCTTCTGAACCTCAGAACGCCTGCATTATGAATGTGACTAAAAGCAGTGTTGCATGAGTGATGCCAAGGTTTCCTCCTAGCTAGAGCAGTAACCAGGCTTCCTTCTATCTTGACTGTAGGGGTCAAGTGCCTGGACTGATGAACCCTCTGACCCTGATTCTGAATAACAAATTCTCCATGCCGTCGCCATTTTGAAACTTAGTGTGGCCATTGCTGCCATTCTGGAACATGGGGCTCTGTGGCTTCCTCCTCAAGGCAAAAATCTCTCTACTTTGCAATTCTGAGGCTTCAAAGGGTGGAGACTTGCTGCCTCCTGTGATGCCCTTAGGTCATCCTTTTCTTTTTTCTTCCTTTTTTTTTTTGGTGCAAGGTCTCACTATGTAGCTCAGACTCATAGTGATCCTCCCAATTTCTGCTTCCCTGGTGCTGGGATTACAGGCATGTGTCACCATGTCTGGCTTCTGTTGCTGGCTCAGCTCACTTGGGGACAGGGCTGGTGCAGCATGCAGTGCTAGAGATCGACCCCTGGTCCCTGTGCTTACATATACAAGCACTTAGTCCACTGAGCTATATCACTTGCCCTAAAAGTTGAGAATTTTTTTGGCTGGTACAGGGGCTGGCTCAGGCTGCCTTAAGGACAGGTATGGAGGTCTGGAGCTGGGGCTCAAACTGTGGTCCTCTATGCCTGACTGGGGTTGGCAGAGCAGGTGCTTAAACAACTGAGCTAATCTGCAATCCTCTCTCCCCCATCCTTTCAATTTCTAATTCCTTCTCCGCAGTGGAGATCCTCTCAGCTTTGTCTTTGCAGTTCAAAGTGTTGCTGGTGCTTCCTTTCAGGCTACACTCACAACATTTTAAATCCTTCTACTGCATTCTTTGCTCTTGATTCTCAACATAAACTTGGCTAAAAGCCCCCAGTAACAGTCATGCTACTGCCCCAATATTTGCCTACTTTGAAATATCTTTTGAAAGTAATATCAGTCTGCCATGTTTAATCTCAGTCTTAGGCAAAATCTTGGGATACAAGCAAAATTCTGAAAACTTTGTGCCAAGCCATAAAATAAATCATCTTTAGTCTAATAACCAATGCAGTCCTTTCTAGCAGAAACCTCCTCAGCCTGGTCTTTACAGGCAGCCTTTCTATGTCTCCTGGTCCGAGCTCTAACCAGAATCTCCGAAACAGATCTGCTGAAGCTTTTCTAGCTCTTCACAAGTAGACAACCTCTCCAAATCTTTCCTATCTCTTCTCATAAACCATTCCCAAAATCTTATAATCCACATGGTGAAGTTAGTCACAGCGGAAGCCCTACTCCTGCAGTACCAAATTCTGCCTCAGTTACTCTTCTCTTGTTGCTGGAACAAATACCCAATACCCAAAATGAGGAAAGGAAAGGTTTATTCATCTCACAGTTACTGGAGGTTTCAGTCCATTCTCTGCTGGCTCCAAGGCTGAGTGGCACAGGGCTGAGAACATACAGTTTATGGTGGCAGAACAGCAATAATGGCAGCAGAAAGTTTGTCTCTCTTTCTTGTTTGTGTTACATCCAGGCTAACAACCCAGGTTAGGTGTAGCACTCACGCGCATAATCCCAACAGTACTAAAGCCTATAATCCTAGGGGATCATTCATAATCCCAGTGGATCATGAGTTAATCTCAAACTCCAGAAGTCCCTGCCCTATGACTGCATGAAGCTTTGAGGTGACAACTAGACTCAAACCATAACAGGGATCAAGGAATGAAATTTGAGGGCAGGAGATGAGGTGTTGGATGAAAAGCTGGAGGAGATGATGGTCACCCTAGTGTTCCTTTGTGTATTTTCCATGCTTCATGTGCATTCCATAAAGATAAATAACAAACACATACTTCAGGAAAAAGAGAACATGGGACTGAAATGCAATACTTGCAAACTTGGCTCAATGGATATCAACTGAATGAGTGAGCCTTCAGTAATGAGTGGAGAGAACAGCTTTCAATCTGTCAATGATGTGACAACACATTTGATTGTCAGCTGACATTTAGGGATCACTCCCATCTAAAGTGTTGCGTTGACTTGGACGATGATTTAAATTTCACCTTTACTTTCTGAGAGACATATTTCTAAACTTAACAGTGATAGTTTGGAAAAAGTCTAAATGTTATTCATGGATAGGAGAAGTATCTTTCCAGTGTGGCTGTAGCGGTTGTACAGATTGGATTAAAGCTAACATAAATTCCATACTTGTCCGGCATACTGAATGGAAGTTCACTCAGTTTCAATGCAATAAGAAAAGGTGTCAGAAAAGATTTTGACTATTAACATGGGAAAACATATTAGAACAAACAGAGCTTGGTAAGTTATTGTAGCTTTTAGGTTTCTTTCTAATTTCTAATTTTTGTTTCTAACTTTGTACATGGAACATGCAATTTATCTCTGAAACATCTGTGAATATAAATAGCTAAGCATATTTTTTTGATCTTCATGAATACATGATTCCTTCAATGTTTCAATTCCAGTGAACATCTGGATTTTATTCTCTCGCAACAACATATAAAATTCAAAGGAAAATCTTGAATGCTACCTCAGAAGGAGGAATTTAACTTGTATTAAATCTTATTTTAATTTTGACAACATAATTGAACTATATGAAAGAGAGAACAAAATGAACCACACTTTTGTATGCTTTTATTAGATTGGTGCTTTTGTAGAACTTCTTTTCACTTGTAAACTTTTTCACATCTGAACTTCTCTTCACCTACAAAGCTTCAAAGACCAATCTGGTCAGTAAATCCTGTTATTAATATTTAACAAACATTCCATCTGAATATAATTAAATGACTTTAATTCTTTATTCTGACTCTTGTTGATCATGTACCTCTAAATATTTTATTTTAATTCATACAGATACCATAAAACAGTTTTCTATTAAACATATTTTTATATATGTCAGATGTATAATCTTTGATATCTTAGACTTTACATTTTTATTAATATGAAATGCATGATTCATCAACCTTTTCTTTTCTACATGGTAAGACTTGCTCACACAGAATCAAATGATTTTGAGTAACCCTAAGATGAGTAGCCTGATAATCTTGATGTTTCCTTTGCACTGAGAGGCTTCAAGCCTTCCAGGGACTAATGGGGCAGTGCTATGTCTTCAAAGATTGGTTTGTGATGGGTTTATAGGGAAAAAGATTATTCATAAGGGAATTGGAACCTCAGGTCCACTGAGAAACTCATTTTCTTTTCATCTGAGTATGTTTCTAGGCAACAATTTTTGTTTATTTGGAGTTGAATTTAAATGGCTAGTGCCATCAAATCACAATGAGAAATACTTCTGTTTCTCTATTATAGGGAAAAAATCGAGCATCTTCAGACTAGAGAATATTTTCTGGTAATAGCCAAATGCATATTGCAAATAAATTCTCTTTCATCTCTAACTCTATTTTTTTCATATTGCTCATCTAATATAAGTCAGTTGGAAGCATATAAGTACTAGGGTGATAGAAGATTATCTTTAGGATTGGCTTATAAAATAATTTCTGTGGTAATAAAAGATTGTTGCTTTGTAATTAAGTGTTTTTTTTTGCCCAAAGTAATCACTTCCACTTATAGCTGGTTATTTAAATAAAAGTACCCAGTCTCACCTGCCTTTAGTTAAGTTCAACAAAAATTCTAATCTATCACAGATGCGGAAGGAAAAGAATCAGAATATCTGTGAGCATTCCTAATGACCGATATGAAAGCCAAAATGGATCTTAAGAATGTGAGTTAAATACATACTTTTTTTGTCCTTACAAAACTCAGAGGTTTCTGGGTGGGGTAAAGTAGTTGTGCTCTGATAAATTCAGAATGGCAATTGACCAGCAAGGAGGCTAGCTCAAGACTGACGTAGATTAAAATGCAACATTAAGTTACCATGTTGTTTTTTGAGGAGTAATACATTCATCTGGTTAACGTACAAAACTAAGACTAGGACAGCGTGCATTTGTAAGTGTCATTTTTACTTTGGCCTTGTCCGTTTTAATTTTATCTGCAGATAACCATTCTTATTAGTCTCATATGTATCTTCTTAGTATGCTATTCTGTAAATATGTGTTTGGTATTGGAAAATAGTTTTGGTGCTTGGCATTGAACCCAATGCCTAAGCCCTCAGCTACATCCATGGCTTTTTTAAAAATTTTGAGACAAGACTTTGTAATGTTGCTAAGTTATCTAGCATGAGTTGGGGTTGGTAAGTGGATCTGTCTCAACCTCCTAGAGATCTAGGGTTGGAGGCATGTAAATGTCACCATATGCGTCATGTCTTTATATCACCTCCTTTTCAATGGGAGTTAAAATATTCACTGACTATTCTGCCTTGCTTTTCTAATTTTCAATGTATCTTGGAGAGATTTCCACGTCTCTGTATAAAAAAAATCTCCTTTTCCTTTTAGATATACATGGTGTTCTACAGAAGGATGGTTCTGCAGACACTTGCCAGTGTTATGATTATCTTAAATAACTGCACAACTTTGTATTTGTACATATAGGGAGCTGCCAAGGGCTAACTGCCTTGAAGTGAGAGTTGCATTGAAGAACAAATGGATGTTATGTTTAGGGGACATTGCCAAATTGCTCTCTATACACGTGAAATTCTTCACAAACTTTCTTTTTTTAATGGAACTGACAAGCTTTCTATTAAAGTATATCGGAAGGCTTTTTACTTCTTGCCCGTCTGATGTATAAAAATTGTAAACCTCATCAGAAATTGATCAAAAAACCATCAACAAGCTAATAATCTATTGTACATTCCTGTATATAAAAATGAAGTGATTACAAATTTGGAAATTCTTGGGCCATTTCTAAGCAGTCTATCATCAGTCAGATATTGAATATAGAGATGACTTGTACCAACACCAAAAAAAAAAAAAAAAAAATTACCAAGACATGGCATTTTCTTTGGAAAATGACCAATATCATGTTAGTTAGGCAAATTAGCAGGAGCTGCCAATTTTGTCCTTCTGTGTCTGTGAGTGTTGGGGGGTGGGCTTCTGGCTTCTCCCACCCTTGAATATTGGATTTTATTTTTCCCTTTCACAGTTTGGAAATCCTAAATATTTTCATCAAATATCAGATCTCTATTTATCTGTTTGTCTACTTATCAATCTGTCTTATTCTGTTTGTTAAGAGAAAACTAATACCTTATTATTTTGTTAAATTTTATTTATTTATTTACTTATTTATTTTTGTATTTTAAGAAAGGGTCTCCAGGGTGTTCAGGGTCTCACTACTAGATCAGATTTGTAGTAATCTATCTGTTTACAGCCTCCCAAGAGCTGGGATTACAGGCATGTGTCACCATGCCCAGTATCAATGCACCCTGGGAGGTGGGGCCAGCACACCAGGCTTGGAGATGGAACCCCTGGCCCCTGTGTCTGCTTGCAGGTGCTTTAATCTGCTGAGATGTTCAGCTGGCCCTATTTCGTTAAATTTTAAATCTTGTATTTCCTTTGAGATTTAATTAGAAGAACCTTAAATCTACTTATAATCCCAGGTTGGATAGAGTTTTTTTTCCCTCTAACTTATATTTTCCTTTCAGTTCAAGATAGACAGTCTATCATTTTTAATGAGTAGTAATTCTGTGGAGACAATATATGTACGTGTGGAAATATTTACCTAATGACACAGCAATTGCTTTTTGGTCACTTCAGTGATAAGGAGACAACTTTACTCACCATTTGAATTTGTTATACAAAGGGATCATACTTCAAAGAAGAACTAATATGTCTGATCTTGGTATTGAATCGTACGATTCAATTATTAAAAAAGAACTCAAAATGTCATAGGATAATCTGGCTACAATGTTGTATAGGTTTGATTTCTAAATTTCTCTGTAAAAATGTACAATTTTTTTCACATCCTTAGGGATTTAAGAAAGTTTAGAATATCCATGGTTGCTGGAAAATAACAATACCATGTTATGTCTAAGGTATCTGGTATTCAGACAGATAGTGATATTAAACTTAACTGCCTCTGTTACAAGATAATATCGTTAAACTTCTCTTCTGGATGTTTAACAACTAAAGTTTGTAGACAAAAAACTAGAGAAATAGAGGGGCCACAAGGATAGCCAATACTTTTGCCCTATCATTTGAAGGTCAGTGAGGGCTCAGCACATGAGAACCTGTGCTGTGACATCCCATAACCCAGTGATGCCCTAAATTTCCTGATCATGGAGAATATGGGGCCACAGAGGAAAGTGATCAATGATGTATAGTGTTGTTAAGGAGAGTCACCTAGAGAGAGAAATTTCTCTCAGGCTTTCACAGAGAGCAAGTTGGTCAAGCAATGGTCTTGACTCATCCATATGGCTGACACTGACAAAAATTCTACAAACGATGTACATGGTTCCAGCATATATCCTGAAGGGATCTGACTGACCTTGTCAGATGCAAAAGTTACATCTTTAGTTATATAGGTCTTGCTTTAACTTAGTCTTAACCATCTGGAAAAAAAGGATAACCATGAGGTATAAAAAGTAATATGCCATGTTAGTATGTTGAGGTGTAAAAGGTTCAAATCAACAACTTTTGACAATTGCCAGTTCTGCTGATAATCCACTACTACTATGGATTATTGGACAATATTGGGTTATTTTGCTTAATTTAAGTAGCTACAATCTTTATACTGGATTCAAATATGAAAAGGTCCTTTAAGGACTTCTCTAAATACAGCTTCTCTACCTGCAGTGGAACACCCATCTCTGAAAAAAAAAAAAAAAAAAAAAAAGGCTAATATTTGGGAGCCAAGAAGCTAGGAAATCAATCAAATACATAAAGGTGGGACTTTGCCCAGTGCCTAAAGCAAACCAGCTACCTTTCTCCAGAGATGAACATCCTGTCTGGATAAGGTTTATTATCAGTTGCTAGGCAAACTAGTATTATGCATTACTAACTCAAAAGTGTAAATAAAGGACACACACACACACACACGCATGAGAGTTAGGATCAATGTATAGCCACTTTCTCTTGGTTCATTGAGAATCAAAGCTTGTACTAATTTTGTTTGTGCAAGATATCATGTCTGCATCTTGTCCCCTGAATTACTACTATGAAGACAACAATATGCAATGTATGAATTATTGTAAATGTCCTAATGAACAGTCTGAAACTTTTTTATCATCATTCTATCTTTTTGTCACTAAAATGAATAAAAATTTCTTAAAAAAGAACTCAATGATTGCAATGGTCCAAAGAAAATGTTGTATAACTAATGCTACTTTGTGTATCTAACATAGGAAAACAAACATGATACCTTCATTTTCTTCTTTTTGCATTTTATATTTATTTATTCTGTGGATATAAGTAAAAATGATGATAAAAAGCCTTAGGTTAAACTTGTAGTCTCATGCAAACTAATATTTCTCTTTAGTAGTGTGAAGCTAGTTAAGGTTAGGATGATCTTTGGTTTCCACCACAAGTATCAAAATCTCTCAGAATAACGATATTACTACTAAAATGCAATTGCTGAAAATTCACTATATCTTTCATTAAAAAATCTAACTTCAAGATCCCTGAAAAAATTCTACTTTTAATACTTTTAGTCAAATAAGAAAAAAAGTATAGATAATTTCTGCATTGCGTTCTAATTAAATAGAAATAATGAAACATTCTATTGACATTTGATATAATTAGCCCATATAAAAGCAAAGAAGTGTCTTTAATGTAATGGAGAGAATTAGTTGGTATCATACTTGGGCTTGTTTTTGTAGTGATTAAAAATTGCTGTGGTAAATAAGGACAAATGTACAAACAACTTTCCATTTTAACTAGGGAATTTCAGGAAAAGTACTCCTCTGTTATGTAACAAAATCTGTTTGAACATTTCTCATTCCCTTCAAACAAAATTGCAACATGTTAGATACCCCACACTTAACTTTTATTAACTTAGATCATGTTGATGTCAAAGTGATTGCCAAAAGATGAGGAAGATATGGAAAAACAAATTAGATGAGTAAGTGAGAAAGAAGTCAACAATTATGGCTTTCCAATCTTCCTGCTATGTGTATTTTCAACAATTTCTCTAGAGAGAAAAGATTATAATGAATAATTTTTAGTTCAATTTAACTTTAATTTTAGTGTCTGTACACTTTTTACAATGCTTGATTTAAATAAATATAACGAGAAGTATACACATAGTTAGCCCTTAATTGCAATTGCTATAACTTTTTAAAACAATTTAGCATGCTGTCATAAAAACAGATACAAAATATACTTTTCAGAAATGAATGACATGGACTACATGGAGATCAAAATAGATAAACAAAAATTGGCTTAAGATCTTTAGTTAACGCTGTTAGAAGCAACAATCTTAATTTTTTTTTTTTTTTTAACTTTAACCTGAAATAGCTTATAGGTAACAGGAAAATAGTGGATTTTTTTTTTCATGATTTAATTAGGTTCTTAGTAAGAAATTTAGAACACTAATTTATGAAGATAAATCCCATTATTCAGAGCAGAAACGAATCGCAGGTAACCCTAGCATGGAGGAGCAGCTTTGATTTTTGCTAAAATCTGTGAGTCCTCTGCTTTCTGATCTACCTTGTGCTGCTCTGAAATCTAGTATCATTCTTTCTTGGTGCCAACATTCTCTCAGGCTTTCACAGAGGGCAAATTGGTCAAACATTGGCCGTGACTCATCCAGACACTGACCCTTACAACAGTTCTAGAAAGCACTGTACATGGTTTCAAAGTAAATGCTGAGAGGATTTGACTGACCTTGGGAGATACAAAAGTTACATATTTTGTTATACAGATCTTGCTTTAACTTTCCCTTAACCAACCAGCAGAAAAGTTTAACCATGTGGCATAAAATATAAAGCTAGATCAGTATGCTGAGCTGTAAAAGGCTTAAATCAACAGCTTACAACATTGCTAGTTTTCCAACAACCCACTGCGATTATGGAACATTGTACTATCTATACAACTACTTTCTCTTGTTTAATGAGAGGAAATTTTTTGTACCAATAATGATTAGAAAAAAATATCATGTCTACACCTTGTGGTCTGTATAACTACTATGAGGACAATATGCATTCTATTAATTATTGGGAATGTACTACTAATGTGTTTTAAAACTGTCACATTGGCATTTCTTGTTAAAAGTAATAAAAATTAGTTTCTACAGTAGCTTATAAGAATGTCTCTGATCAGCATATTTTCAAATAGTAAATTCCAGTGAATTCACTCTGTACTTGGATTTAACATATTTCTCTTTAGCAATTGTTTCGGACTGTTTCAAATAATAGTTTAAGTTAACTAAGCATTACTGCAAAAGTAAAAAAAAAATCATATTCATATTTATGTCTCATTCTGAATATATTATTTGAAATGGTTAAGAAATCACTTTTTTTTTCCACAACCACAAAAAATATACAGTTCCATGCTTCAATGGCTTTCAGAAATTCTCATAGGTTGAATTAGGACTTTTCTATTACGTTTGACCTGAAAACTTCTTACATGATTACCTTTCCCAGTCCAATGTAATGATTTTGCCTGGATGAGAAGATTTAGTAATGAAGCCACTGATAAACATCATATAAAAGCCTTTTAATGCATTACATTCAGCTCTTGTGCTTAGAAAAGAACGTCCCAACAGTACAGTAGGAAGATGTTCAAGGTTGGAGCAAGGGTTCGCATCGGCCCTGTAGTAATTTCTGAAGTTGTGGAATGACTTCTTTCGGTTCAATGTTTATTGTTTTCTAAATATTTGTGAGTACCTTTCTTGTTCTCCTTCCCCCAGCCTTTTTTAGGACCATTTTACACTTAAATTCTATGATATCATGTTGTTATCTTGCACATGTGGTTGGGAGCACATGGTATTTGGCCTTTGATACCTGGGTTATTTCATTCAACAGTTATTTCCTATCCTGTCCTTGTTTTCACAAATGAAATGAGAAAATTTCATTTTTTGGATAAATAATATTCCACTGTGTATGTGTCTATATTTTATTTCAACATAATTGCACATTTTTATAATCCATTACTAATTCAGTACATGCAGACCATGTGTAATAATCAACACTGAGAGACAAGTATTTCTATTTCTTCAAATATCAAACATTTTATGAGTTAGGAATTTAATACTCTTAGTCACTTGGAAATAGATCATTTTTTTAAACTGTTGTAATCACACTGTTTTGCTAAAGAGAAACCAAAAGTAGTTCCTCCACTCTGAGTCTTTATTGAAATTTCTGTATAGCACTGTCTTCTGACCTTTGGTATAGAGCTTTGGTACACTTATTACCTTAAGACTAGGTCCAGATCTACCAAGTTCAAACTCATCCAGGTGAGTGTGGCTTGGGTCTGGCTGCTGTTCTCAACTTCTTCCTGCGGGAGCCCTTGGAGATGAACCCTCTGTGCCACTCTGGTGAGATGTTCTACTCCTGGATTAGTTGAGTGGGTCTTGCTTCTAGCCTGTCTGCAGAGAGTTATGCTCCAAGATTCCATACAGGGCTTGTATGATGGAAGAAGTTCCACACACATGCCTGGCCTAGGTGCTGGCTGGAATGAGGGTCTGGTGGGCCAACAGGCAGTCTCACTCACACACTGGACCTGGGTGCTAGCTCAAATCAGGATCTAGGGGTCCCATGGTGGTCCTTTATTGAAATTTCTAATTGCTCTTCCTTTACTCTTTTTATCTGTAGGGACCACAATTCTATGCCATTTGTCAACAAGACTTATTTTCCACAAATGAATGAGGACATGTGTACTATATGCTTTTATATCCATTCTTTAATTGGTGGTTACTTTACTTCTTTCATTTATCAGCTACTAAGAGTCATCCTGCAGTGAATCTACAGATGTCCCTTTGACATTCTAATTTCATATATACATATATATATATATATGTATATATATATATCATATATACACATATACATATATATTTCTTATATATATACATATACATATACATTTCATATATATATATATACACATATACATATATATATATCCAGAATCATGTGGTACTTCCACTTGAACTGAGTAACATCTTTATTATTTCTATAGTAGTTATACTAAATGGTATTCACACTAAATGCATGTGATGATTCCCCTTTTCCCCCATCCTGAATACTACTTGTTATTCTTTAGATGTTCATTCACAGTAGTTATTCTATGGAGGTGATACATCATGACAGTTTAGCTTCACTTTACCTTGATAAGTAGTGATGTGAAGAATTTTTATATACCTGTTGGACACTTTTATGTTTTCTTTTGAGAAATATCTTTTCATGTTTATTGCTGATCTTTAAACCCTGTACTTTTAGTCTTTTCCAAAAAATCTTTGCTCATTGCAATGTTATGAATCACTTTTTCTTTTTTTGACTGACAGTTGCATAGTTTCAAATCTTACATTTTTGTCTTTAATCTATTTTCATTTGACTTTTATTACTGGTGAAAGATAAAAGTCTAGATTCATATTGGCATCCAGTTTTCACAACTCCATTTACTGAAAAGACTGCCTTTTCTCTAATGTGTATTCATTAATCTTTGTTGAAAATTAGTTAGCTCTGGAGGCAAGGGTTTCAATCATCATTTCCATTCATTCAGCTGTTAAATATCAAGGGCCTAGTACTTGATAAAATACATGTTAAACACTGGTATTTATTTATAACTTAAACATATATATCTTCTATCATAAAGTTTTCATCCATTAAAACCAATGATCCATTTATGTAGAATATATATGCTTAACCTTCATTGATTTTCACAATTATTTGGCATTAAAATGCTCCACATACTATTTGATGGTGCTAGAAATTATGAAATAAAACATTTTAAACAACTTATAATTCAGAAAATGTTAAGTTTATTGATGCGATTTACTTTATATTAGTAGTAAAAATAATGTTTTATATCAAGAAAAGTGTTTAAATGAACAAAACTATAGAGATAAAAGAATCAATTTATTTATATGAAGGATAGGAGATGAGTCACATACTATACTAAGGTAACTAAGTGTTAAGCTTGTCATTAGACGATAATTGGGATTCAGAACAAAATGCATGTGAAAGTTCAATTTTTAAAACAAATGAAGAATGTCCAAGGTATGAGTTTGTGAGAATTTCCTGGGATTCTTATATACTGATATTAAAGAGGACCAAGGAGATAGCTCAGTGAAATAAGTGCTTGCCTGGCAAGTGCAAGTTCCTGAGTTCGATCCCTGGTAGTACCAAAAAAAAATTGAAGAACACACATGAAGTTAGCAAGTTGCCTGTGGACTTGACCATGTGATTCAGGAGCCTTTGAAACTGGCTTATGGAAAGAGTTTGAAAGGTTTGAACATACCAGCTGAAGAAGCATGCCTAGAATGCCTTAAGTTATACTGGATGGAAGTTCTTGTCAGAGCTCAGAAGGCCAGAACAGTGATAGGGAAATGCTACTGGTCAAGATCAGGCTCAGAAAGTTTCTACTGAGGGCTACACCGATCGCTGCACTCCAAAGGATGTGTGTTATACATTGGCTGAAAGTTCCTCTTCAGAAACTGAGACTTTGGGACTGAACCTAAAGCAGATGCCTTAATCCTGCAGAAGAAATTTCAAGACAGGCTAATATTGAGGTTGTGTCAGGGTTATAATTGGGGGCTTTTAGTCAGATCTATGTTGCAACTAAAGAACAAAAAACAAAACAGAATGATTTAAAATGTGAGTTTGACCAGAAAGGAAATTTCAGTAAAACTGTGAACTTCAAAGGTAGAGCAGGGGCAAAATTGGGTACTGGGAAGGAATAGGCCAATGGACACGATGGCCTAGACTTCAATATAAATAGGATGATAGTCTTAAAAGCCTCAAGATAACAAAGATGAAAGAATTTGCTTTAAGAAGAGATCTTGAGAGCACCATGCCTCAGAATGGAGATGGCCTAGTGAATTTGTACCTTAGGATGGTATTCAGAGTACTTAGCAACTTAGGGATCAATTTCTATAGCCAAGAAAGAAGAAAACCTGATTACTGCTCCAGGTGGCAGTACAACTTGGTATCATCATCCATGTGGCTGTTAGTTTAGTTGCAAGCAGAATGTAAAAGTTTAGGGTTCAGAAAGTCTTCTATCTAGATTTCGGAAGAAGGTCTGGGAGGCTAGGCAGTGTGTCCTTGGGAGGACAGAATGTGAAGCTATGAGTGTGAACTGGAAAGTGCATGCTTCTGTTCTAATCATCTTTAATCTTTGATTTAATAAAAATCTTTGATCCATTTTGAGTGTAGTTTTGTGCATGGTTTTGGGCATTGGTCTAGTTTTAGCCTTCAGCATATAGAAATCCAGTTTTTCCAGCACCATTTATTAAAGAGGAATTTTCCAGTGAACGTATTTGACTCCTTTATTTATTTATTTTTAATATTTTTATTGTTTAAATTTAACAATGGTTATATTACATATTTTCGTCATCAGATCAGTTTAGATTAATACATATAGGTATATAAGATTGATAAAACAATTAAACATTTACCCTTCTAAATCAACATTACTTTCTTTTCCCTTTTTCTTTTCCCCTTTCTTTTCTTTGAAAGTTGACATATTGCATATTGTCCTCACAGTCGTTCTACAGAGTACAGTGTGTGGGCATGACGCACCTCCCTATTGATGTTGCTTAGAAAAAAAAAAAAAGAAAAAAAAGGAAAAGAATATATTTCTCTTTGGACTAAGAGGAA